>PVKE010003656.1:0-70345 GCA_004027555.1 Craseonycteris thonglongyai | reverse complement strand
TACACCTAATTATGATTCCTTGGTTAGAGACATGCAATCTCAGTCTTCCCATTAATGTTAAGGCAACAAAGTCAATTCTAAATCTGTCTTTATCTGTAGCTACTTTGAATTAATAAATATTGTTAATAATTATCCATGTTCTTTTAATTCCCCTGGACGTGAGTTTTTTGGCCCTTTAAATAATTATTGTTGTTTTTTATGTAGGTAGATAAGCCGTATATCTATATTTCAGTACGAGGTGTACTCAGGGAGCTAGTGATAGATTAGCAAAAAGTAAGTCATATTATTCTTTCATGATAAATTTTCCTGGCCCCCCCAAAAAAACACGAAAGTGAAATATTGAAATCAAATTATCAGCCATACTTTGCATTTTTATAACAACTTTTTCATATTTGCGAACAAATAGTACAACAACTTATACATTGCAGTTGATAAAAAAATTAAATTTCATTTTAAGTTAGTAAAAATCTATCTTGAAGAAGTGTCAGAAAATCGAATTTTTTAGGTACCGCATGTACGGAATGCTGCTATCAAAAGTTGGGTCTGGGGAAGCCAGGATGGCTCAGTGGGTTGAGCACTCACTTTGCAGCACCGGGGACCAGGGATCGAATCCCGGCCCTGGCCCGTGCGGAACCATATGCTGAACTGGGAGCTCTCCCAATTCAGTTCTCTCTCTCTCTCTCTCTCTCTCTCTCTCTCTCTCTCTGTCAAAAATAAATAAATAAATAAATAAAAAGTTGGGTCTGGAAATTTATTTTCTTCATGAGCCTATATCTTGAAAACTTAATAAGTGATTTAAAAAATAAAAAATAGTTTTGAATATATATTTTACTTACCACCTTATACTGAAACACAGTGTATAAACATAGTATGCATTTCACATCCCTTCTTCCCCCTTAGACTGCGGCTATGACAACAAGTCGATCGCGACACACTTTTAAGATAAAAAGTAGATCTGATATTCAGAAAAGTTGTCCACCCCTGTTTTAGTGCATAGATATGCGCCCTATGGCTTGCAGGCCAAATCCAGTCCCAGCCTTTTTATTTTTGTAATGCCCCATTTAAAAAAAATTGTAAAACAAGTAAAAACAACCAAGAATATGAAGTATCTGGTCCTTTAAAAGAATTTGCCAACTTGTGTATTTCCTTCCACTGCAAAACTACCCAGTTTATCAACAGTGAAAGTTTTAACATCTGCACTACCACTTTGTGCTAGGGGACTCTGTTCTATTTATAACCAGTGAGTTGTGGGGTTCTTTGCTAGCTTGGCAAATAGGTGGATAGTGATCCAATTCCAAAACTTTGTTAAGACTTCTTTCTTGAACAGTTCTCATCACCAGTGGCTGCTAATTGGGTTCCCTGGGGAAGCTAATTGAGATAGTAATAGCATATAGAAGCTTATTAGGGAATGCTGTTAGGATCAGCATCTATAGAATGAATGAAAAGAAAGCAGAAGGGATAAATTGGTCTGTAATGTAGTATCAATAAAAGCCACAGTTTACTCCATGAGGAACTCTGTAGTTGGGATAATTTTCTGAATTGTCCAAACTTGTGGCAGGGTGCTGGGCCAAATGCCCCTGTTTTGATCAGTCACTTGATGAAGGCCACTTGGGCTGGCAGCTGTCTTCAGCTGAGGGAATTCCTGAAAAGGCCTGACAGGTAAGCGAAGGCTGTTTTCCGGCAATACCAGCAGCTGAACGCAATAAATCTTTCATTTCTGAAGGGGGATCTGGGTAACACATAAATGTCTGCTACATATAGCTCTATGTGAGTGAGTTCTCTTAATTTTAATTTTCTTCTTAAAATTTTTTAAATTGTGGTAATTTTATCCTTTAATAAGTCAAGTTTTCTTATGAGAAAGCTGTAAAGTATTCCCTCAAGCTCTGTACATCTTTATTCATAAAAAGATTGACAGTTCTTCCTAAGGCAAACAGCTGTTTTAGTTTTGATATGTGTAAATGAATTAACCACTTCAATACCAGAAATGTCATTATAGAATCTTGAGCTGCTAATGACAGGGATTAAAATTTACAGCTCAGGGGGAAGCTGGGATGGCTCAGTGGGTTAAGTGCTCACTTTGCAGGGACTGAGGATCGAATCCCTGCCCCAGCCCGTGCGGACCCATGTGCTGAACTGGGTAGTTCCCCCAGTTCAGTTCTCTCTCTGTCTCTCTCTCTGACAAAAACAATTAAAAAAAAAAATAGAGGAAATTAAAATTTACAGCTCGAAGATCTTAAAAAGACATCTTAATTCAGCCCTCTCATTCAATAAATGAGATTGAGAAAAAAGGGCTATAAAGCTAATTATTAACAAATAAAATAGGATTACGGTGTAGTTCTCCAAACCCCAAAAGGACTAGTGGTCGTTTTATCAACACTTCTTAATCAGTTTCTTGTAATTTCTAAGACAAGAGTATTAGTGTTCTGAAACAGCAAAAGTTTTTTTAAGTCATCTTGTTCCTTGGAACAGTGTTAAACAATGTATAAATAATTCAATAACAGTAATAATAATACTTCTGTAGTCTATCATTTTCAAAACCTCTGATATTATTTTGGACAGATGACCCTGATTTATTTTTAACCTTCCTGAAGATGATTCCATAGATAGCTTTGGAAACTTCTTCCTGATGACTGCATTAGATAATGGAAACTTCACTATTTATTTGCTGGCAGGATTATAATACAATGAACATGGTTTTCAAAATGAGGTCTGAAAATGCTGTAGAATTTTAAAATGTAGTGTTTTAGTTTCAGTGGTCAATTACCTTAAACATCTTTTGGATCATCTGTATGTCATTTGACTGTTGGGTTAGAATTTGCATTTGTTTTTATTTTTTATGGTACCAAGCAATACTGTTTTGATTGTTGGGGACTAACATTAAGGGAAAGAATAAAGGTAATCTTAGTAAAGAAGATGCTTTTGAGTTAAGTGAAAAACAAATGATTTTCTGGCATGTGGAATTAATGTTAACATGAGGCATTTAGTAGTACAGGTATTCCAAACTTAAAGGAATCTTACAATGGTACAGTTAGTAGTACCATTTCATGTTGTGAGCAGAGATTTAAATTCAGCAAAACCATGCCATCTGTTCTTTCATGTGTTCTTGTTAAAATGAATTTTGTTTGGAAGTTTTACTTTAGTTTTTAGTTTGATTTTATGTTTATGTGAGATCTGTATATGTACATAGTTTACTTAAAGGTTTATATTTGTATACATTTAAATAATGTTAGGATAAAAATTTATGTAAATAATAGAAACTATAGGACCATTTCTTTTAAAGAGGTCTCTGTATTACTGAAGTTAGAGAATCTGTGTGTCCAAGAGTTCTAAGTTAAAGAGGTTGATGTTAGACCACCTAAATAAAGCAGGCCTGGGTAGACATTTTCAGGGTCAGGGCTTACTTCTCCATGTTTTGTGGTCCACTCGTTATTATTCATGTGTTTACCCCAAAATTGGACTGCAGTTGATATCTTATTTAGCTCTGACCTAGAGATACCCACTTAAAGTATGAAAGTTATAATGAATGTGCCAGTCATATTGTGTGTGTGTGTGTGTGTGTGCGTGCGTGTGTGTGCAAGGAAGGTGGAAAAGGGAAATTCTGTACAAGAAAATACTTTGTTATAATAATAGGAGTTAGATTTCTTCTGAATAAAGTTTGATAGCTATCAACTACCGGGAGGAAGTTTTGATAATTTGAATCCTCAAATATTCATTCTATTTCTTAATTAACAACAGTAATAATAATACTCATGCTATATAGAATGTACTTTTTGAATGTGCTTAAGTCCTAAAATTCTAATGTGGAAATAACCTCAATGTCCATTGATAGGTGAATTAATAAGTGAAATAAGTGAGAAAGGGAAAGACAAATATTGTATGATCTCACTTATATGTGGGATCTAAGAAAAAAAAAAAGACCTGAGTTGTGGTTAGTAGAGTTAGAGAGTGGGAGGTGTGGATTGAGGGAAGGTAATCAAAGGTACAAACTTCAGTTGTAAGATAAATAAGTACTAGGGTTGTAATGTACACCATTATGACTATGGCTAACACTGATGTGTGATACATAGGAAAGTTGTCCTGAGAGTTCTCATCACAAGAAGTTTTTCCTACTTTTCTTTTATTGTTTTTATTGTATGCATATGAGAAGATGAACGTTAGCTGAATCTATTGTGGTAATCATTTTACAATGAATGTAAATAAAAAATTATGCTGTACACCTCAAACTTACACAGTGATGTGTATCAGTTACTTCTCAATACAACAAAAAAAATTCTGTAGTGAATCTTGTTAAAAAAAACTTCGAATTTGTTTTTAAATTGAAAGTTTCACAGGTTGCCATTTAGTAGAATGTAAGTATTTATGATCTACTTGTTAACATCTATTTGCTAACTCCAGTAGTTACAAAATGCCTGCTTTGGGTCAGGTACTACTTGTAGTTTACTCATTTTCTAATAGGGGAATATAAATGTGTATAAAAATTATGATGAATTGAACTGATTACCAAAAGAAGTTTTGAATGAGTCCTTACTCTTGAGAAGATAATTCACTAATTTTAATTTATAGTCTCAGTAAAACATTTATCAGTGTAATTTCCCTTCTGATAATCATCCATATGTATATTGTTATTAAGTCCTCCACAGGACTTTTTTTCTTTTTCTCTTTTTAAATTCCTTTCTCCCTCCTTACTACCTCATTCTTTCTTGACCTTCTTGTTACCAGACACTGTTCTAAGTACTTAGAGTATAACTGAACTAAACAGTTAAATATCCTTGCTCTCATGGAACTTAGATTCTTGTGAGTACTGTAGGGGAGGGGAAGGAGGGGGAGACAAACAATATATAAATAAGCTATTGAGAAACTATATGAATAAATAAATAAATGATTATTCTTGAAAGTGATAAGTATGGTTAAGAAGAGATAGAAATGGAGGGTAAAGTAAAGGGAATTGGGAATATATGGGGATGTGAAACAGTTTGTTACTTTTAAAGGGATGTTTTGGATAGGTCTCATTGAGAAGATGACATTTGAGCAAAGATTTGGTAAGGCAGTTGTAGATATGTGGAGGAAGAACACTTTAGCATTACAAACAGCTAGTGAAAAGGCCTAAGGTAAGTAGGTACTTAATGTTTTGAGAAACTAACAAGGTGAACTACTGTGGCTGAGTTGGAGTGAAGTATAGGGATAGAGTGGTGGGAAAGGAGAGTTGAGATAACAAAAAGGACCAACTGATTAGGACCTTACTGGCCTTTGTAAGAACTTAGACCTGGGTTTTATTCTGAGGGAAATGGGTAGCCAAGTTATAGGGTATTGAATAGAATGGTGACATGATCTGATTTCTCTGTCAGGAGCCCACTGGCTGCTGAGTTGGGAATAGGGTATGTGTGTTTGTGGCTGTGTGTGTGCGTTTGTGCGCTGGTGTTCCCAGTGCTTAGACAAGTGCATTGCACATGCTATGCATAATATGAGCTCTATATTTCTCTTTAGCTAGGGCACAAAAGTTGGATTTTAATGTTTAATTTGTTTTGACTAGTAAGAGAGCCGTTTAAAATCTGAAGTTTAGAGCTGAAGTACAAATTACGTGGAAGAAAAAGATTATGTATATTTTTATCCATATGAGGAGAGAAGATAAAGGAATACTTAGAGGGAATGTTAAGGTTATAGTGATATTCTTAATTTTAAAGTGTATTTACTTTTAATTATGGAGAGGACTAGAAAAATCTAGAGAAGAAAATGAAAATCACTTTGTTACCCAGAGATAACCACTATTAATATTTTGGCATTGGGGTATGTTTGTGTGTGATATTTTAAAATATATTTTCCCCTGAACTTGTAAATTGAAGTATAACATACATTTAGTAAAGTATGCCAATCTTTTTTTTTATTGCGAAATTTTGGAGGGTGACATTGGTTGGTAAAAGTTACATAGGTTTCAGGTGTACAATTCTACATTACATCTTATATTTATTGCATTATGTGGTCACCACCCAGAGTCAGTTCTCTTTCCATCACCATATATTTGATTTGAACAACTTTATAGTTTGATGAGTAGGAGAAGGTACTCTGGACTGAGACCGACTGGCTCAAGTCTTAGTGCCTCCACTGTCATTCTTGTGATAATGACCAAGTTATTTAACCTCCTTATACCCCATTTGTCTTTTCTGTAAAGTGGGGGAAATAATCTAATTCATAGGAGCATTGTGAGGAGTAAATAAGTATGTACACTCAAATACTTAACACTCTGTATGGCACATCGCATGATTACAAATATTTGTAATGGTTATTATTCCTCCAACTTTCCATTTTCAATCCTGAAGTCCAAAAGTTCTGAAACTCAAAAGGTTTTTGTTAACCATTTGATGACAGAAAACTTACCTGAAATGACATGAGGGTATTAATCATCTTTATCTCATTTACTGAAAACTATTAAATTTATTGTTTTGTTTTGGTTTTTTGTTGGTTTTTTTTGTTTGTTTGATTACTGCCACAATTTTCATTGGATGAGGTGTTATGGAGTATGTTGTAAATACACTTTATTAATAATTTCCAGAACATATCTGGCCTAAAGTGTTTTGGTAAAGAAATGTGGAACTCTACTAATGAAAATTATACTACTTAGCCAAGTCTGTCTTTTTCTCACATCAGTAATCCCAAGGTTGTAATGATTGTAGATAAATTGCCTGATCAGTAATTGCCTTAATTGATTGCTCAAAATGTTTTGAGTTTTAAGAGAAACAGTGATAAGTTAATCTAAGCTGTTGCTCTTGAAAGCTTGCTTGTAAAGTTATTTTTATTATTTGTGACCTGTTTATTATAAAATTCAAAATGTCACTTGGGGATTTAAAAAAATTGTTTAAAGAAACATACCAGTCTTGAGAATGTAAGTTTGCTCTCCAATAACAAGAAAGATGGTTTTTCCCCTCTAATTGTAAAGTGTCATGAAAACCATTTTGTTATTTTTCTTTTTTTACAGTACTGTAATGTCTTTCATTTTGTCAACATTCTCATTAATGGCTTCCCCAAAGAATCAATCTTGTCAACAGAAAAACAAAACAATTAAGAGCGGATATATGGTGATGGAAGGAGAGCTGATTCTGGGTGGTGGGCACATAATGCGATGCATGGGTGATGTGATGTGGACTTGTACATCCGGAAACTGTCTAATTGTTACCAATCAATGTCACCCCATTAAATTTAACAATAAAAAAAAAAGAAAAGAACTGAAAGTCATTTACATGGAAGCCATTTCTACTTAGGTTTTTAAAAATTTATTGCCAGTCATATTCCAAAAATTATTTCATTCTCTTTTCAAAGATAGATAAATAACAATAAAATATGTTAGAAGTAGCAGAATCCACTTATTCTTAGCTTAGACTTAATTTGGTTGGTTTAAGCATGGGTGTCCAACCTTTTGGTTTCCCTAGGTCACGTTGAAAAAAATTGTCTTGAGCCACACATAAAATACACTAACACTAGCGATAGCTGAAGAGCTTAAAATAAAAACAAAGTCGCCAAAAAAAATTCCATAATGTTTTAAGAAAGTTTACAGATTTGTGTTGTGCCACATTCAAAGTTGTCCTGAAACACATGCAGCCACAGGTTGGACAAACTTGGTTTAAAGCATACTATTGCCATGTAAAATGATGTTGGAATTTTAGAGGGTGGTAGCAGTATTTTTATTAAATTTTGTTTCAGTTTTTATTATAAAGAGAAGAGATAAAAATTTAGGTTTCATTTGCCTCTGAAAATCTTAGTACCAGTATATTGTTGTTTTTCTTTTCCCTAGAATTCTAAACTAGCTGTAAAAGAAGATAAAAAATTTTGTAAGCTATTGCAAGCAAGTGTTTTTGTTTATTCTTCTTGAAAAGAGTATGTCTTTAGCATGCACCTTATGTGGGGAACTGATTGCTTGTATTACTAGATGATTATACAAAGATTTCTATGTAGTATGCCTCAATGCACTGAATTACGAGCTTAAGTGTGTGTGTTTTTAAAACAGCTTTTTTTTCTTTTTTTTTTTTTTTTTAAGATTTATTGTTTTTGACAGAGAGAGACAGAGACAGAAGGGGGAGGGCCCAGAGCAGGCTCCATTAGTTGTAGGTCATCATCTTTTCAACATGGTTGCATTCCACTTTGGTGGATGGGGACTGCAAAGGGCAGGAACCGGACTGGGGGCCTCCCACATGGGAAGCTTGCCCCAGCAAGAACCAAACTGGGGATCTCCCACATGGGAAGCACACCCCAGTTCAGCATATGGGTTCGCTCAGGCAGGGGTGAGGCACAATCCTTGGACCCCGGGACTGCAAAGTGAGCGTTTAACTGTCTGAGCCATCCCAGCTTCCCCAAAACTAAGTTTCTTCATGATTATGTTAGTTAGGTTTTGAAACCTTTGTATGATAGGAATTTTTTGTACTTTATGTTTTGTATAAAATGTCAGTGAACCAGCCGACTCTGTATACTTATAACTAAATTATTTACTTATTAATTATTATTTATTATTTACTTATTATAAATTATTTACTTATTAATTATTATTAATTATTATAACTAAATTATAACTAAATTATTTACTGCAGAACCTTGCTTAAAGTGCTTGGAATACAATCACATATATAATTTTATATATAGATATATATATTTAAAGCACCAAGATATTTAAAGTGCTTGGAATACAATCACATATATAATTTTAGTTGAGCAGGAATGAACATTTGAAGGTAGCCTGATTTTCTTTATATTTTATTACAGTTTCAAGTGTGTAAAACAACATGATTAGACATTTACAATATAGCTTACTCTTTTAAATACTCGTGTTAAGAATTTATAATTGCTGGGACCTGATTTTGTCTTTAGTTTTCTTCTAAACCTAAAGTATTTAACACTTTTTTTGTTAATTGCTTGGATGTTAAAGTTTATTCCCTAATGGCTGTGTAGTTTCTAAAGATCTCTTAGTTTTTCAGTAACTTCTAAAGAATGTCTTAAAATAATTAGATAAAACTGGCCTATATCTAGTGCTTGTGTTTGGTTTTAATTTTGTTTGAAGAAAACTCTTACAGTAAAATTTTATTAAGTAATTTATTTCTTTGTTTTAAGCAAGATACTCTTTTATTTTAGAAAAATTGGAAACTATAGTAATTGTGAAATAATGTTAGGCTGATTAGTTGAATTAATGCTGATTGTTTTGCACTGGGGACCTCTAGTGGTCTTGCAGTTAAAAAAGATCTGTCAATGTCAAGTAATATTTTAGATTGTCATGTTATAATCACATGCAGATTGTTGAATAAACTCATGATAAATAAAATGTGGTTCCAATGAGTGTCTGTACCTACATTCAAAGAGAGAAAAGTTTTCTTAAAAATCAGTAAGATTTCTTAGTCCAAATTAACTGATAGTGTGTATAAAAACAAATTTGTAAAAGTTCATTTTTGCTTGCACAGTATGTTTGTAGTAATGAATTTCAAGTTAATCATCTGCTAATTTTTGTGTTCTTGAAGTCAAATAATTAGAAACATTAAAGTTAGTGGAGTGTGCCCCCAGTTCGATTGTTGCCGGGGCCTATGCGGGAGGCTCCTGGCCCAGTTCGCCCTGCTCAGCCCTCACCCACCTGTGGAGTGAAACCATATGGAAAATTAATACTGTCAACTATGGAGACTATTCTGGGTCCTCCCCCTTCTCTCTCTCGGTCTGTCTGTCTCCCTTCTCTCTGTCTGTCTCTCTGTCAAAAAACAATAAAAATAAACCTAGAAATGTGTTTAGCAAAGAAAAAATGAAAATTTATGGCTCTTAAAAATATCCTTCCTTTATTGAAGTTACTAACACATTTCATTGTAGAACCATTTTCACCTCTTAACTGAAGTACCTAGATCTTTGACTTACTTTCACAATAAAAATATACTTGTTAAATTAAAATAAAAATATACTCAAACCCTTAATGGAATTAGTTTTCAAACATTTTTAAGTTTTGAAATATATTTTATATACAGAAAAGTATATATATATATATATATATATATATATATATATATATATATATTTTATATACAGAAAAGTATATAAAATATCATTGCACAGTTTAACCAGCTATTATAAAGTGAACAACCATGACACATTCTTGAAGAGGTCAAGAAAGAGAGAATTACCAGCACTGCAGAAGCCTCACAATCTGCCCTTCCCAAATAACCACTGTCTTCCTTCCTCAAAATGGTAAATACTATCCTGACTTTCTATAGAATCATTTCTTTGCTTTTCTTTGTTACCTTTATATGTTATATCTATGTGTACATTGCTCATTAGTTTAGTTCGACTGGGCGTATAAGACGACCCCCTAATTTTACAGTTAAAACATAGGTTTAGGCCTATATTCGCTGTATAAGACTACAGCCTCGGAAGTGGGGGGTAGTCTTATACAGCGAATATAGGCCTAAACCTATGTTTTAACTGTAAAATTAGGGGGTCGTCTTATACGCCTGGTCGTCTTACATGCCGGAAAATACGGTACCTATTAATGAACTTATAAATGGAATCATATAGAATGTTGTCTTTCATGTCTTGCTTTTTTCCTAACATGTTGGTTCATCTGGTTGTGTCTAACTGTAGTATATATTTTTTGCTCTATAGTATTTTATTGTATAATACTGATATGAGTATACCACAGTTTACCTGTTTTCTAATTATGGATATTTAGATTATTTGCAGTCTTTGGCTATTATAAAAAATGGTCTGGGAGTATTTTTTTTATATGTCTCTTAGTATGCACATATATACAGTGCATTTCTTTTGAGTATGCAAGGGCTTCTGGGAAAAAAATCCAGCCATTGTCAGTGTAATAAGAATGGTTACATGGCTGGATACTTTTTGGACAGCCCTTTTATATTTAGAGTTTTTTTGGTTTTAATGTATTTATGTCTTCAACTTTAATAGATAATCCAAGTTGTTTGAGAGTATCCATTGATTCACAGCTTCCTCAACAAATAATGCTGTTAATTTAAGAAATTTATAGCTAATCAGATATTGAGTTACTTTATTGTATTTTTAATTTCCTTTTCTTTGAATACTGTTGAGGTTGAGAACTGTTTCATATCTGGTAGCGTAAATCTTTTTACAATATTTCCATCAGGCTATCTTTTTTTTTTTCCTTAAGTGCTGTATCATTATTTTGGGGAGCGGATAGGAATTAAATATTATGCTTCTGAGTCCATTCTCAGCTATGTTTTACAAATACCTTCCATCTGGTTTGCCTGTTATTTTTCAAGATTTATTTTATTGTTTTTGACAGAGAGAGACAGAGGGAACGGGGAGGGCCTAGAGCAGTCTCCATAGCTGTACATAATCAGTTTTCGACATACTATCGTTCCACACAGGTGGGCAGGGGAGGGGAAGGTGTGTAGGGTGAATACTGGGTCTGGGGCCTCTTGCATGGGAAGCACGCCCCTGCAAACCTGGGGCCTTCCACATGGGAAGCATGCTTTGGACAGGAGCTAAACTGGGGACCTCCCACTTGGGAAGCATACCCCAGTTCAGCATATGGGTATGCACAGGCCAGGGCTGGGAGTTGATCCTGGTATCCTGGGCTGCAAGGAGAGTGAGCGTTCAACCTGCTGAGCCATCCAAGCATCCCCTGGTTTGCCTTATTTAAGACTTTTTAAAAATACTTTTTAAAAGTTGTGCTAAAAAGCAGTTACCATCTTAACCATGTTTAGGTATACAGCTGATAGTGTTAAGTATATTCAAATTGTGAAACAGATCTACAACTTTTTTTTTAATTTGGCATATCTGACACATTAAACCTATTAAACAATTCCACATCCCCACCTCTCCAGTAACAACCATTCTGTTTTCTGTTTCTATCAATTTGACTCCTTTAGATACCTCATAAAAATGGAATCATATAGTATTTGTCTTTTTGTGACTGCTTTATTTGACACAGCATAATGTTCATGTAGCATGTGATAGGATTTCCTTGCCCTTTACGGTTGAATTATATTCCTTTGTATGTAATTTATATACCACATTCTGTTCATCTGTTCATTCATTGATGGACATTTGGGTTGCTTCTACCTCTTGGTTATTGGGAATAGGGCTGCTATGAACATGGATGTATAAATAACTCTTTGAGATGCTGCTCTCAATTCTTTCAAACATACATACTCAGAAATTGGATTGGTAGGGGAAGCCGGGATGGCTCAGTGGGTTAATTGCAGCCCTGGGAACTGAGGATCAAATCCCAGCCCCAGCCCGTGCAGACCCATATGCTGAACTGGGGTGTGTTTCCCATGCAGGAGGCCCCCCAGTTCAGTTCTCTCTCTCTCTCTCACACACACACACATACACACACCTCTGCCCCTCACCCCCACCCCCCAGGACCCTGGCTCGAGGGGGCATGGCTCCCATGTGGGAGGCCCCTGCCCACCTGTGTGGAACGAAACCATGTGGGGGGAAAAAACAACAACTGATGATGTACAACTACGGAGACTACTCTGGGCCCTCCCCCTTCTGTCTGTCTGTCAAAAACAGTGAATTAAGTCTTTAAAAAAAGAAAAGAAAATGGATTTATGGATTGTATGGTAGTTCTTTTTAAGTTTTTGAAAAATCTCCATACTGTTTTACATAAAAATTACATCATGTTATATAATTCTACCAGTAGTATACTAGAGTTCCAGTTTCTCCACATTCTCATCAACACTTGTTAATCAATACTTTATTTTGAACAATTTTAGATTTATAGAAAAATTGAGTACATAGGACCAAGGTCTCATGTATGCCATGCCAGTTCCACACTATTTTCCTCTATTATAATCTTGGATTAGGTGATACATTGGCTCCAATTAATGAACCCATTTTTATACATTATTATTAACTAAACCTCATATTTTAAAATTCGTTCTATGTTGTCCTTGTCGATGGGTTTTGGCAAATGCGTAAAATTATGAATTAACTGTTACAGTATCATAAAGAATACCGGTATATAGTTTCACCAACTCTAAAAATTTCCTGTTTCGCCTGTTCATCTTCCTCCTTATCACCAAATGCTTGGCAACCACTGGTGTATTTTTCTTTTCTTTGTGTTTTTTTCATTTTTTTTTTTTTAAAGATTTATTTTTGTTTTTGACAGAGAGAGAGAGAGATACAAAGATGGAGAGAAGGGGGAGGGCCCAGAACAGTCTCTATAGTTGCACATCATCGGTTTTTCTACATAGTTTCATTACACACAGGTGGGCTCAGGGTTGTACAGGGCAGGAACTGGTCCGGGGTTTTCATTCGGTGAGAACCGAACTGGGGTCACTCCCCAGTTCAGCATATGAGTCTGCACGGGCTGGGGCCGGGATTCGATCCTTGGTCCCTGGGGCTGCAAAGTGAGCGCTTAACCCACTGAACCATCCGGGTTTCCCTTTTTTTTTAAGATTTATTTTTATTGTTTTGAGAGAAGGTGAGAGAGAAGGAAGAGAGGAGGGCCTAGAGACGTCTCACAGTTGTATATCATTAGTTTGACATAGTTTCATTCCACGCAGGTGGATGTGGGCTGCACAGGGCAGGAACTGAACTGGGGGACTCTCACCACTGAGTCTTCCCAGTGGTTACCTGCTGTGCTGCAGTTCAGCATATGGGTCAGGATTCAGTCCCTGGACCTCGCAGTTGCAAGGCAAGCGTCTCAGCCTGTTGAGCTATCTCAGCATCCCAACTACTGGTGGTTTTTTTGCTGTGTATAGTTTTTGCCTTTTCTAGAATGTCTTAAAGTTGGAATCATGCAACATGTAGCCTCTTTGAACTGGCTTCTTTCACTTAGGAGTATGTATTTAAGGTTCCTCCCTGTTTTTTCATGGCTTGATAGCTCATTTTTTAAAATTGCTGAATAATATTCCCATGTATGGATATACTATAGTTTATCGATTCACCTATATTGCAGGATATCTTGATTGATTCCAAGTTTTGGCAATTATGCAAAAAGCAGCTTTAAACATTCATGTGAAGATTTTTGTGGACACAGGTTTTCATTTAACTTTAGATAGGCAACAAAGAGCATGATTACTGGATCTTATGATAATGGTACCTCAATAAAATTTTTTAAAAGTTTGTGGGCATAGAGTTTATAATATTACTTTATTAACCAAACAATGTCCTCGGGATCTGTAGTGATGATCCTATCCTTCTCTCAATCTACTATTAATTTGTATCTTCTCTCTTCTCTTCCTTGGTTAGCTTGGCTAGAAGTAATGTTATGGTAAGAGTATGTTTATTTTGTAATAAACTGCAAAAGAATCTTATACAGTGGCTGTACCATTTCACATTCCCACCAGCAATAAATGACAGTTTATGTTATTTCACATCCTGGTCAGTGTTTTGGATTTCAGCCATTCTAGTGAATGTGCAGTAGTTTCTTCTTTTAATTTGCATTTTTCTGATGACAGTGATGTGTGGAACATACTTTTATATGCTTATTTGCCATCTGTATATATCTTCTTTGGTGAGGTATGTGTTCATATTCTTTGACCTTTGAAAAATTGGATTGTTAATAAGAGTTGGTTATTAATAGTTGTTTTAAGAATTCTTTGACATTTTAGACACCAGTCCTTTATCAGGTATGTTTCATAAATATTTTCTACCATTCTGTGGCACGTATTTTTATTCTTTTAATAGTTTTGTAGAACATAGGTGTTTTCAGCTTTAGTATTTGTGCTGCCTAAGCGAGCACCTGTTTTCAATTTTGATAAAGTCCAACATCAACTTTTTTCATGGGTCATGCTTTTAGTTTTTGTATTTAAAAATATTACCAAACCCAAAGTGACTTAGATTTTCTGTTTCTTCCAGAAACTTTATAGTTTTGTACCATGCATTTAGTATGTATTCTGTAGTTCAGTATATAGTGCATATATTACTGTTTTTTGGAACATCTCATTTGGAAAATCTACTTGTGAATATATTATTTTTTAGTTTCTTGTGACTTATATGTTAGGAGTTAGATATTATTTTTATGTACAAAATATTTTTTCAAGATTATGTAAAAGTATTACTGACCCTAAGGATTATAAACAATTAGCCAATTTGTACTTTTTTATTTTAAATTTTTTTACATGACTGTGTTATCTAACAAAGTTTGGTCAACTATTTCTTTGAATTTTAAGTCTCGTTATCATGAATAAAAGTGCGGAGTCTACCTTTATATTTTCCTTTTTAATTCCTTATGTGTAGTTATGAAAATTAATGGACAATTTATATTTTTAGGCCCGAATAGCATTTTTGCAAGGAGAAAGAAAAGGTCAAGAAAACTTGAAGAAGGATTTAGTAAGAAGAATAAAGATGTTAGAATATGCATTAAAACAAGAAAGGTATGTGTTCTCATTTTATTATGTGGAAAAAAATAGAAATTATTATTCTGTTTTATATCATTGTACAATGTATTAGAAAGCTCTTTGAAGATACAAAAACCTGGCCCAAAATATAAGAGGATATTTTCATTTGATTCTTATGTGAGAAAAGAAAGAGATTAAATTTTTAAATTGAAATAACATCTTTTTATTTATTTTTAAGATTTATTTTATTGTTTGAAGGAAGGTAAGAGAGAGAGGAGAGAGAAGGGGGAGGGTCCAGAGCAGTCTCCATAGTTGTATATCATTAGTTGTGACATAGTTTTATTCCACAGAGGTGGATGTAAGGCTGCACAGGGTTGGAACAGAACTGGGGGCCTCCTGCATTGAAGGCAAGAACCTTCACTGCCTTACCCACGGTTACTAATTGAGCCCTACTTCAGCCGGGGCTGGGATTCGATCCCCAGACTTCTCTGTTTCAAGGCAAGCAAGGGCCCAACCTTGTTGAGCTATCCCGGCATAGCCTAAATTGAAATAACATTTTTGTTATAGAATCTGAGTTTTGGAATTTTTCTTCTGAAGATCAGGAAAAATTTTTCATTACTTGGGTGTTTAAATTGGGTAATTTACCATTAGAGCAGTACATATTTTTCTCCAAGTTCCTTTGCAAGTTAAAACAAATAGACATTCATATCACTTTTTATTTGTTATTGGAGAAGCATACCAATAGTTACTTACCTGTGTAGAATAAGTTTTTTGTTTTTTTCTTTCAACAATTTATTATTGAATTTTCAGGGCAAAATATCACAAATTAAAATATGGCACAGAGCTGAACCAAGGTGATTTGAAAATGCCAACATTTGAATCAGGTAAACTATTCTTCTGTTCCCCTACACCCCATTTTCTTTTGATAGCATTGATTAGTCAGATGGTTGACCATTGTACTACTGTCTAAAATTTTGGGGAAAATAATAAAAATGAAGAAAAGTTAGTAGTTTTATCTACATCCCAATCCTAGGTTATTTCCCTTGTGTTGAAAGCTATGTCAAATTGTGGGTGTGTTTTTGGTAGTAATTAGAGGTGGAAAGTAATGAAGTAATAAATGACTCTCTCTACTTATAGGCAATCCTTATCCTATGTAAGCTTATTTTTATCTTTATTCTTAAAAACTTTTATCTGGGAAGCTGCGATTAAATCAGTTTAGTTCTAAAGAAATTAAAAATTTGAATTTGGAAACTGCAGTGGCTGCCAAATAAGGTTAAGAGAAAGAAAAAATGATCTCCAGTTGGCCTTGCTCTTTTCTAAACAGCTGAGTGAGTCTGAGATTAGCATCTGATGAACAGTTGCACAGGGAAGAGAGGACTAACAATTTAGTGTTAATTTTAGGGTTCCATATGATTACAATTTGAGTAGTGTAAAAGTCTTATAATTAAGGAGTGTTTTGATTTATATTGTACAATATTTGGAAATACTACTAGCAATTTTTTAGGTGTATTTAGAACCATTTATATGCACACTTTGATGGTACAAATTCAGTTCATTCTCTTCTTGGATGCTAATTACTAAGACAAGTAAAAGATGTCTTTATTTGTATTAATGTATACAGTTTTTCTTCTGTAGTTGTTTCCATATCTAAAAAGTCAAACTATATATGGTAGACACAGTGAAAACTTGTGAAAACTTATGAGTGGATTTTTTTTAGTTAGGTATTATAGTAAACTTTTAGAAATTACTTAATTTGTTTTTAGTTTGATATTGCATACTTAGCACTAGGCAGAAACACTGCATACAAACAACTAGCAGTTGATTTATTTGGGGATCTTCTCCATTTTCTAATATGGCTAGAATCTTCAGAAAATAAACAAGTCACTTTCTAGAACACAGGGCTGTCCACCAGCTTGGCCTGAATAAATATGAAGAAGGAGGCTAGTGCAGGCACATTGTGCAGATAAGTCTTTCCTGTCCACAACTGAAGTCAGATAAAAATAACTTGTCTGACTTGTTTTTAACTTAACTATTACAACTTCCTAAAATTGAGGATTAAAATAACATCAAGTATTTTATTTACAGGAGACAATAACAACAAAACAAATTGTTTTTACAGAGGTAGAAACACTATTCAGGATATTTAGTGGGAAAAAATAGATGGGCAAAAACACATCATGCAAACAAAGGGAGATAAAATCATTACATTAAAGAAACATTAAGTGAATCAGTATTGCTTTTTATATGCCTAAAATAAATCAAAGTGCAAAAGAAAATACAGTATGTTAAATACTGATTTTGAAGAAGTACAAGACATGCATGTTTTTATACCTGTCTCCATAGTCCCAAAATCTATAACATAAATCTAACCCTATAGAAGGGCTTATATCCAAATATGTAAAGAGCTCCTTTTCCCCTACATTGGGGAAAAAATCTATAACAGTAGAAAAATGGGCAAAAGACTCAAAAAGTCACCCCCCTAAAATAGGATATCCAGATGGCCAGTAAGCATATGAAATGATGCTCAGTTTATCAATTATTGAGGAAATACAGTTTAAAACCACAGTGTAACATAGTTAGACACCTACCAGAAAGGCTAAAATGTAAAAGAAAGTCTGTGTTGATAAGGATGTGGAATAATCAAAACCTTTAGACTTCCTGGTGATGGAATTGTAAATTGATAGAACTATTCTGGAAATGATTTGTCAGTGGTATAACTAAAGAAAACAGAGCAGGCATGCCCTGTGACCCAGTAATTCCTTTCCCAGGTATTCCACTCCTTAAAATGCTTACATACTCATTATAAGGCTTGTATGAGAGTGTTCATAGTCTCATTATTTTTAATAGTATAAAACTAGGAACAACTCCAATGTCCTTCAGCATTGGAATGGATAAATAAATTGTGAAATTTTTAGCATAATGGAATGCTATTTAGCAATAAAAGTGAACTAACTAAATCTCACAACATGGATGGGTCACATAAGATTGAAAACTGATATAAATGACTTAATGTTATTAAATTAAAAAATTAATATAGTTTTTAGAATTCAGGATACTGGTTATAGGGGTGCATTAAGAAATTGAGCTGTACACTTAAAATGTACTTCAAGGATGTCCTTAGTGACCTTATTTATAATAGTGAATAATGAAACTATTTTCAGCATTAGGGGACTGGTTAAATTAAATAGGTACATACTTTCTGTGCATTTTTATGTGATGTTAAACTATTGTCATAGAATGTTTCAAGATATATTACCAAAAGCAGCTTATAGTGCATTATACACATTGGCCTAATTTTTTGAATGTGGAGAGAAGCTTATGTATTTTCAGGTGGAAAATATGAAATAATAAATTTTATTAATAAACTTTTTATTTATTAAATTTGTTGGTAACATTAGTTAGTAAAATTGTATAGGTTTCAAGTGTACATTTCTATAATACATCATTGTGTATTTTCCGCCCAGAGTCAGTGATAAACTCTTCAACGCTAACTTTTTGGAGATAGGATTTTTGGGCAATTATGTTTATGCTTTTTTGTTACTGTATTTTTGCTTCAATTATTACGTGTTTTATATGTGATTAAAAAATAAAATTGTATAAATAGAAAAAGTTACAAGTAAAAAATGGGAACTATTAGAACGAAATAAATATTTCTAGAAATCATAAAAATTCCTGTATTGAGGGAAAGAGTGAAAAGAAAATAATATGATTGTTAGGGTTAGAGAAGTAATACCTGCAGAGAATATTTGAATTACTACCAATAAGTATTTGTTCATGTGACTCTGCGGAGTCTAGGAGCCGAACAACTGTGAACCATTCTAAGTTCTCACTTTCAAAGTGAGAGTGCTACTGGCCCTCTCTGTTTTTATTTTTATAATGGAAATTTCTTAAAAAAAAAAGAAAAAAAGAAAAGCATTAGTGCCAATAAATTTCAATTTCAATCTAGGGGTATTTATTGAGAACTTAACTCACTTGGATTATACTATTTATTAAACTTTTTTAATACATATACTTTGTTCATATGAAAGTAAAAAGTGACTTTTTACCTATAGTTAAAACTATTTTCTGGTTTAACTTGTAGTTCTAAAAATAAAATTGACTATATAAAATCTTGTGATATACATACTTAGAGTCTACGGATACCAGCTTAAAATAAAGTTGTTCAGTAGTTTTATATGCCCAATTTCTTAATAGTGTTGATTTTGCATCACTCATGCAAATATTTAAATACAGTTTTTAAATTTCAGAAGCATTCAATTCAGCAGAATTCTGGTAGTTAAAAAATAATACTATTAATATTTCAAGGCCTGGGCTTTTGATTTTCAAATCTGTGGTAGTTAATAGTTAATGTACACTTGCTTTTCCCAATTTTAAAACAGGGAGGGTAATAGCTAAGTGTTTGAGTTATTGGAATAAACACTTTTAAAATGAGTGACCTATAGTAAATACTCAATAAAAGTAAAGTTTCTTCTGTTTTTCATTAAATATACATTTATTTTAGGTGGGAATTTATCCCTTAGATAACTTTGTCAGTATTCTCAATAGTTGAAATAATGTGTATGAAACTTTGTGGGGTTTTTTATTTGTTTGTTTGTTAATTTTTAGAAGAAACCAAAGACATAGAGGCTCCTACAGCGCCTCAGAATAGCCAATTAACGTGGAAGCAAGGCAGACAGCTGTTAAGACAGTGAGTAATGGTTCATTTTCAGCTTTAAGGCTCTAGGTATGAAGTACTTATATTCACTTTGCAAGTGAAAAAATATTTAATGATAGTGGGACAACATGTATAGTTTTCATAATTGCTTTTTATGCTTTGTCAGGTGTTTTGCATCTTTCTGTTTGCTCTGAATGTTCCTCAGCATGCTGTTTTTTTATTTGCCGGGTAGAAAGTCATAAAGACAGGATGCCTTGAAGGCAAGAATAAAACAATATGTAGTTCATGCTTGTAGACACTCCCCATTCTTAAGACTGCAAAATTCACATATTTGCTTTTAAGTGAAAGTTTGACTGGTTTAAAGAAGGAATTTAAATGGTTATTTAAAATGTCACCAGTAGCTTGACAAATTCTACCTTTGCTTGAATTTTTGAGGAACCTTTTTGATATTTGAATTCTTTGTTGTATTAGAAGTATTATACTTCTGTGGCAAATCTTATTTATTGTCTTTTATCTATTTATTCTTCTCCCTTATGTTTTGAAAATTTTGGTGCTTGTGTACGTACTTCTGATATTCTGGGTAATTTACAATTATTCATCCTTCAGTAACCCAGTGAAGTGTGGTCTGGATGCTTGATCTTGTTTTTATCTAGAGGTACCATACCTCGGCAATATTCTGTTATTTAACAGTCACCTGATAGTTCACCTCTCACTCTAGTTCCCATGTGTTTGCCCTCTCACTTTACCTTGATCTTTAGTTGCATTATATTTCTCTCATAAATGTCTAATCCCATTGCCTGGATTTATATTCTGTTTTCACCTTTCTCCATAGTCTTCTCTGTTTATTTCTTAACTGTCTAGTCTGTTTTCCATTTTATGTTTTATTGAAGCTACTATCACAACCATACATAAAAGACCTTTTTTGTTCATATTTGATCTTTTGCAAACATTTGACATTAGCTGTTCACTTTGAAACTCCTTTTTTACTTCCATGATATCACTCTCTGCTATCATTTGCCCCCCCTAATTTCTTAAGTACTTTCTTTTAATTTTCCTATGAGTTTCCTTTATTCTTCTAGCCCATTAGATATTTGTGTACTAAGGTTTTCTATTCTTTCTTATGCTTTTTCTCTGGATAACTTCATTTAAATCCAAGGCTTCAAATACCACCAAGCACTAAATGACTCCCAAATCTATATGCCCAGTCAAGTTTCTTAGGAACTTTTTACCTTTCTTATCATTGTGACTAGTAAACATTGTACTTTTGTAGAGACTACATGGTTATCTGATAGGTACCCTGTAAACCAGATTCTGACCTTTTATTCTTCATTTCATCGATTAGAGAACTACATCCACCCATCCAAGCTAGAAACCTGAAAAATTTCTTAAATTTTTATGTCTCCTTTTATTCTCCTGCCTGTTTATATAAGATTATATTTTACTTCTTTTTCTCACATTTATTTTTCTGTTCTCCAGTTTTACTTCTTGCTGTGTTAGTGTCCTAACCAGTCTCCCTATCTTGAGCTTTCACCTTAGCCTATGAAAGTGCTTTAGGAAGAATTTTAAAATTTGTCACACAAAGCCATTCGTGACCCATAATCTATATTTATGTTATAATCTGGTCCCTTTGTTCTTTTTCATTCTCATCCTAGATCTTAGATTAAGTACTCTATTGTAGATATACAGAAAGTTTGAAGACCATGAAAATATAGTAATGCCATGATATCTTAGATTGTAGAAGGAGAACTAACTTGTTCATCTACCTCTGGCTAAGAACCCAGGTTTTATTCTACTCATTCTTT
Organism: Craseonycteris thonglongyai; assembly: GCA_004027555.1. NCBI lineage: Eukaryota > Metazoa > Chordata > Mammalia > Chiroptera > Craseonycteridae > Craseonycteris > Craseonycteris thonglongyai. The sequence goes on along the minus strand of PVKE010003656.1, from coordinate 48,605 downwards.
ACCACTTTCTGGACTTTTTTTTTTTAAGATTTATTTTATTGTTTTTGACAGACAAAGAGAGACAGAGAGAAGGGGGAAGGCCCAGAGCAGTCTCCATAGTTACACATCATCAGTTTTTCGACATGGTTTCTGTCCACACAGGTGGGCAAGGGCTGTGCAGTGCAGATACCGGGCCAGGGACCTCTCACATGGGAGGCACCCCCTACCCCCAAGCTTGGGGTTCGAACTGGGGTCCTCCCACATGGAAAGCTCCCCCTAGGCAAGAACCAAACTGGGGGCCTCCCGCATGAGAAGCACATCCCAGTTCATCATATGGGTCCACATGGGCTGGGATTCAATCTTCTGTCCCCAGGGCTGCAAAGTAAGTGCTTAACCCACTGAGCCATCCAGCTTCCCCTGAACTTTATTATTATTATTATTATTTTAAGTATATATCATCAACTCCTAAAAGTCTCTTAAGGCTCCAGGGCTTTTTAGGTTTTAGGATAATTGGTCCTTAATTAGTGTTGACTATACTATTGGACATGCTTTCTTAATTAAATTTTGCTTTGTAATTGTCCTTGTTCTCTTAAAACTGGAACTAATCTATAGAGAAGATAGTTATGGAGGCAAAGGAAGAGTGTATTTTATAGGATTATAAAAACTAAGATTCTCTGATATAATTTTGAGTTAACAAGTTGGCAAGTGTTAATAATATGTGAGGTTTAATATTTTTAATTTTCTCTTATAGATATCTTCAGGAAGTAGGTTACACAGATACAATATTAGATGTACGATCTCAGCGGGTAAGGTCATTACTTGGACTGTCCAATTCAGAACCAAATGGATCAGTAGAAACAAAGAATTTAGAACAGATGCTGAATGGAGGTGAATCTCCTAAGCAAAAAGGACAAGAAATCAAAAGGTATGATGTATACTTGTAGCTTAACGTTGTTAATATAATGAATGTTGTGAATCTTTTTAGCTTCTTGTTACTACTGTTAATTTTTTAAAGCAGGGAGAGTTCAGATTCAAAGACTTCCTTCCACCCCCAAATAGTACCATAGGCAAATAAATTTTTTATTTAGGTGCTTTTAAAATTTATCTAAAATTTTGATGCTAAGAGAATGGCTGTTGTTCTGAAATAGGTGAAAAATTAAAATTTGAGTGATTTCATTTAGTTCAGTGCTATTTTAATATGCTGATTTTTAAATTTTTGGTATTTTCAGTAAATTGTAATGCTACTCTGTAACCAGAATAGCAATGGTTATTTAGACACTACTGTGAAAGGAACAAGGTTTTGTATTCTGTTTGGCTCACTCACAATCTATCAAATATTCTTTTTTAATTTAATGTCTCTATTGAGATTTAATTCACATATCAATTTCTTTCATTTAGCGTATATAGTTTAATGATTTTTAAGATATTTACAGAGTTGTTCAGCCATCCCTCTAATGTAAGTTTTGAAAATTTTTATCATCCTAAAAAGAAACCCCCTACTCATTAACTGCCACTCCCCTTTGTGCCCTACACTCCTCCTACCCCACAACTTTAGGCAACTTATCTACTTTCTATCTCTAAAGATATGCCTATTCAGGAAGTTTCACATAAATGGTTATTTTTTGGGTGGTTTCTTTCACTTAGAATTATATTTTAAAGGTTCATCTATGTTATAGAATGTGTCAGTAGTGTATTTCTTTTTATTATCAAATAATATTCTGTACTATAATGTACAACATTTTGTTTTTCCATTCCTTGTCCACTTGGGCATGTGGGTTGGTTCCACATTTTGAAATAATGAATAATGTTACTTTGAACATTGGTATTTAAGTGTAGACATGCTTTCAGTTTTCATGGGTATATATTTATGAATGGAATTGCTGAGTCATATGGTAACTGATTCCCTTTTTTAGAAATTTTCAAATTATTTTCCCAGATGGCTGAATTATTTACATTCCCACCAAAAATTTTAAGAGTTTTGATTACTCTAAATCCTTGTCAACACTTTCTTACTTTCTACAGACTTGATAAAACATAATGAGTCAAGCAAGTGGAACATTTTTTTTTTTTTTACAATTAGATACTATGTTGAAAGAAAAAGAAGATAGAGGAAAAATCAAATAAGTTCATTGAGTTATTTTATTTATTTATTTATTTTTGTTAAATTTATTGGTGTGACATTAATTGATATCAATTACATTGTTTCCTGGTGTACAATTCTACATTACATTGTCTATACATCGTGTTATGTGCTCACCACCCAGAATCAGCTCATTTTCCATCACCATGTGTTTGATTCCCCCTCCCTACTCCCCTCCCCAACCCATCTCTCCCACCCACCTCCCCCCTTACCCTCAGGTAACCACTAAACTATTGACTGTATCCATGAGTCTGTTTCTTTGTTCCTTTCAGTTTTATATTCCACCTATAGGTGAGGTCATATGTTTCTTGATTCTTTCATTCTGACTTATTTCACTTAATGTTTTCAAGGTCTGTCCATGTTGTCACAAATTGCTGTATTTCATCTTTTCTTATTGCTGAGTAGTATTCCATTGTGTAAATGTACCACAACTTCTTTATCCAGCCATCTATCAGAGAACACTTTGGTTGATTCCACGATTTGGCCACTGTGAATGGTGCTGCGATGAACATTGGGGTACATGTGTCTTTGTGGATTAAGGTTTTCAGGTTTTTTGTGTAGATACCCAGGAGAGGGATTGCTGGGTCATACGGCAATTCCATTCCTAGTTTTTTGAGGAATCTCCACACTGCCTTCCACAGTGGGTGCACCAATTTACATTCCCACCAGCAGTGTATGAGGGTTCCTTTTTGTCCACAGCCTCTCCAGCACTTGTTATTCCTTGTCTTGTTGATAATAGCCATTCTAACAGGTGAGGTGGTATCTCATTGTGGTTTTAATTTGCATTTCCCTAATTGCTAGTGATGTTGAGCATATTTTCATGTATCTGTTGGCTGTTTGTATGTCTTCAGGAGAGAAGTGTCTGTTTAGGTCTTCTGCCCATTTTTTTAATTGGATCATTTGTTTTTTTGTTGTGTTTGCAAATATTTTCTCCCATTTGGTTGGTTTTGTTTTTACTTTGTTGATGGTGTCCTTTGCTGTGTAGAAGCTTTTTAGTTTGATATAGTCCCATTCATTTATTTTTGCTTTTACTTCCCTTGCCTTTGGGGTCAAGTTCATAAAGTGCTCTCTAAGCCCAAGCAAGGTCTATAAGTTTAGTGCCGTTGCCCTCTTCCATGCACTTTATAGTTTTGGATCTTATGTGGAGGTCCTTAATCCACTTTGAGTTAATTTTGGTATATGGTGACAGTTCACAGTCCAGATTCATTCTTTTGCATGTGGTTTTCCAATTTTCTCAGCACCATTTACTGAAGACCCCATTTTATATTTTTTGCTCCATTGTCAAAGATTATCTGTCCATACGTATATTTGTGGGTTTATTTCTGGGTTTTTGATTCTGTTCCATTGTTCTGTATGTCTGTTTTTCTGCCAATTCCAAGCTGTTTTGATTATTGACGCTTTGTAGTATAGACTGAAGTCAGGGAGCGTGATGATGCCTCCAGCCTTATTTTCTTTTTCGAAGGATTGCTTTGGCAATTTGGCACCTTTTGTGGTTCCATATGAATCTGATAATTTTTTTAATCTATTTTTATTTATTTATTTATTTTTATTTTTATTGTTTTTGACAGAGAGAGAGAGAAAGAGAGATACAGAGACAGAGAGAAAGGGGAGGGGGGCAGACAGTCTCCATAGTTGCACACCGTCAGTTTTTCCACATATTTTCATTCCACAGGTGGGCTTGGGGCTGCACAGGGCAGGAACTGGGCTGGGGTGTTGCCCTGGTGAGAACTGAACTGAGGGCACTCCCCAGTTCAGCATTTGGTTCTGCACAGGCAGGGACCGGGAGTTGATCTTCGGCCCCCGGGGCTGCAAAGTGAGCACTTAACCCACTGAGCCATCCCAGCTTCCCCTTTATCTATTTCTTGAAAGAATGTCTGTGGAACTTTGATGGGAATTGCCTTAAATCTGTATATTGCTTTGAGTAATATGGCCATTTTAACTACGTTGATTCTTCCAATTCATGAACATGGAATATCCATCCTTCCATTTCTTTGTATCTTCTTCAATTTCTTTTAATAGTGTCTTATAGTTTTCCGTGTATAAGTCCTTCGTGTTCTTTGTTAAGTTTATTCCTAAGTATCTTATTTTTGTTTTGATCGCAAACAGCATCATTTTTCTCACTTCTTTTTGTGAAGTTTCATTGTTTGTGTATAAAAAAGCTGTGGATTTTTGTACATTGATTTTGTATCCTGCAACTTTACTGTATTCATTTATTATTTCTAACAGTTTTCTGGTGGAGTCTTTGGGGTTTTCTATATAAAGGATCATATCATCTGCAAAAAGTGACAGTTTAACTTCTTTCCAATTTGAATGTCTTTTATTTCTTTTTTCTGCCTAGTGGCTCTGGCTAGGCATTGAGTTCCTTTAGAACTTAGAAAATAATATGTACAGTTTATAAACTTGCACTTCATATCTTAGATATATTATGACATTATGCAATTATTTAAAGCATGTTCTATAACTTTCAAGTTAACATAGCCTTTTGTTTAGACTTTATTTCTGAGAAATAAGGTCTTTTTAATAAAAACGATTCAGCATCTAATAGAGCCCTTACTTTCTTTGAATTTAAGGATGCATGGAGTGTTTTGGTAGCATAAAAGAAAAAGCAAAAAATATTATGCACTTTTAACTAAACTTACTAGCTAAGCAGGCTAAGTAGTTAATAGGATTTATAACTGTTTTAGAGTAATACAGTTTACTGTAGCACACATGAATATGAATTAAACATCCACAACACTGTAACTTCTCCTTGTAAAGCTTCTTGTTTTTGCAAGATTAAGACTTTAATAAGTGTTCCTTCTATTGTGGTAAAAAAAACCAAAAACATGAGATCTATCCTCTTAACAATTTTTTAAGTGTGGGGATGCAATATTGTAAACTATAAACTCAGTATTGTAGAATATATCTCTAGAACATTTTTATCTTGAGTGACTGAAATTTTGTACCCATTGACTAGCAACTCCCTATTTCCTCCACCATTCAACTTTCTGTTTCTATGCATAACTACTTTCAATACATCATTAAATGGAATCATGCATTATTTGTCCTTACGTGCCAGGCATATTTCACTGAGTAAAATGTCCTGAGGGGTCATCAGTGTTATAGCATATGACAATATTTCTATCATTTTTATGACAATAATATTGGAGAGAGAGAGAAAGAAGGAGTGTGTGTTTTCTTCATTGATTCATTCATCCATAGATGTTTAAATAACAGTTGTTTTTAATAACCTGGCTGGTTTACTTTCTTTTTGCTAAAGATTTATTGTTTTGAGAGAAGGTGAGAAAGAAGGGGTAAGGTCCCAGAGCTGTCTCCATAGTTGTACATCATTAGTTGTGACATGATTTCATTCCACACAGGTGGATGTGGAGCAGGAACCGAACCAGGGGCCTCCCATGTGGGAGACAAGAACCTTTACCGCTGAGCCATCCCAGTAGTTACCAGTTGCACAGCAGTTCAGCATAAGTTTGCATGGGCTGGGGCTGGGAATTGAACCCTGGACCTCATGATTGCAAGGCAAGGGCTCAACCGCTGAGTTTTTTTCTGTGTCTTCTGGTTTCCTTCTCAATGAGTATACTTACATATTCTGAGTCTGCACTAATGGAGGTGTGTATGATTCATCTATTGTCCAGGCCTTTGAACACTCCTAGGAATAAGAAGTGATCTAACACAACGATAAAGAGTTCAGCAAAAAGATGTTTAGCACATTCTTATTTTTAATAGTAAAAAATTAAACACGGTCTTAATGTTAAATGGTACAGGAACAGTAAATTTTAGATCATATTATTAGAGGCAGTATGCATAATGCTTTAGAATGTGAATTCTGAAGACTGACTAGGTTTGATTTCTGACTTTACCACTAACTAGTTATGACTTTGGACAAGGTACTTTACCTTCCTTGCCTCCTTAGTTTCCTCCTTTGTAAAATGGTGATGATAGGGTTGATGTGGAGAAGAAATTAATTATTATATAAAGCATTTAGAACAATACCAGGCACGTGTGTTAGCTGTGATGAAATATTGTGCATCCAGTTTAAATGTAACCCCCTCCCCACCACCACCACCACCAAGAGTATTGTTTACTAGATTATGCTGACAGAATCTTACTATCACATTTCTTGACTTTTTATAGGGGGATGCTGTGGATGCACAGGGCATCATATCACAAAACATCCAACTTTATAAGGATTCCTTGGGGGAGAGAGTGCCCTTAGATCTTGTAAATGGGAAAAGCTATTTTGCTTCGTAGTCATTGGTCTGATTTATCTTTAAACTACCAATAGTCACTCCCTTTCTCTCCTTACTGTTTGCAATCTTGCCAAATTTGTGGGGCTACCTGCTCTAGAGAATGCGCTGATTCTTTTACCCTTGTACTCACCCGCCTTACCCTTGGTTTCATTTTATTTTTCTTTCATTTTACTATGTTAATTTTTTAATTCTGTTGATTGCCTTTTTAGAATGAGAGAGGATAGTAAATAATTGACAGAGAAAAAATTATGTAATATCATAGATGGAGACTGCCACTTAAGCATGGTGGATTAAAGGCACACTTTATTTGAGTGCCTTCTGGAACCTCAGCTAAAATGACAAAAGACTTTTTAAGATATATTAATGTATAAGGACAAACATTGGTTACATAGAAAGAATGAGAAGACTGTCCACCAGGGAGAATTTTATAGTTTTGGAGCTAGAAAGAAAAGGGGGGAATGTCAACTGAGCTTAAATCTAAATGCATTCACGAGCACTAGGAAGAAGAAAAGGAACAAACCAGTTCACGTACCAAAGTTCCAGTAAGGCTCCAAAGTCAAAGGAATTAGAGGTATCAGGTACATCTAGAGTCAAGTTTAGAGAGGGTTGTGAATAGGAAATTGGTTTAAAGTTTATGTAAGAAGCAGTTAGAATCTCAAATCCCCTCGTTTATCCTATGCAACTGATTGAACACGGCTTCCCCTATCTCAGAGAATGGTGGTATGTTTTCCGGTGAAGTTCAATCAATGATTTCTTGAGAAATCAAGCAACTATAGAGCCAGTTGCTGCACTAAAAACAGGATTATCTGAAAATCTTCATTTGAGCAGTGAGATCTATTTCCTGTTTTCTTTTGCTTTTGGCTTTTGAGATGTTGGCAGCTGGTCTTACGAGTATATCTCTTCCAGGCAGATTATTGAAATTGATCACATTAATGAAAGAGACCTAATGACTTGACAATTGAGATCTGCCAGTAAAATTGTTGGGCCTCTGTTCTATCATCCTCATTCATGTACACAGTGCATCCAGTTATCTTTTCAGTGCCTCACACTTAAGGAAAGACTTTAAAGATTTATTTTTATTGTTTTTGACAGAGATACAGACAGAGACAGAGAAGGGGAAGTGCCCAGAGCAGTCTCCACAGTTGCACGTCATTAGTTTTCTACCTAGTTTCATTTCACAGGTGGGTGCAAGGCTATGCAAGGCAGAAAACAGGCTGGAGGCCTCCCACATAGGAAGCTCACCCTGGTGAGAGCCAAACTGGGGGTACACCCCAGTTCCACATATGGGTCCGGTGGGCTAGGGCCAGAATTCAATCCATGGACCCCAGGGGCTGCAAGACGAGCACTCAACCCACCGAGCCATCCCCGCATCTCCAGGAAAGACTTTAATATGAAAATTGGAGGTCAAAGGAACCAAACAAAAAAGGAACTCAGAAAACAGGGATCAGAAGACTTTTAAAACTATAATCTTCTGAGGGGACTGAGAGAAGATAACATACCTGCCAAAGAAACAATGTTGTTTTAAGATGTTTAATCAGATATGGATTGTGCTCTTTGACTTTTAAAGCCATGCATATGTATTGCTGTGATCAAATATAATTTTTAAAACCTAAAATGTGAGTTCTCCCTTTTGAGACAGAAGTTTTTATCCAAGGTTTAGCAGTCTTAATTTATCAAAGTTCAAAACAAAATTCTTATATCTTAAATTTACTGCAGCAGGTCCTCAAATAACATTTCCTTCTATGTAGTTTTGTTACAACATTGATAAGATGATGTCAACCTTTGTTAAAATTGGTTTCGTTATACATCATTTCCCTTAAAGTTGCAGAACCTAATGCCAGTATTAAGTGAGGACTTAACTGTATTTTCTTTTTTGTTAGTTTGTTGAATATTTTCTTTGCTTTTCATTTAATTCCCAAATATTAAGACCTATTATAAATGTTGAGCTGAAAAGTGTTTTATTATTTTAGTAGATTTGTGTTCGTTATAAATTTACATTTGGAAACACCATCTCTTTTGCATTCAGTTTGTATATAGGTCCTTAATGTGCTGGATTAAGAAGAGTGTAGTAAACCCATTACAACCCTGTGCCCTGTTAAGTTACTATTAAGAAGTCTGAATTGTATTATATCCTTAATTTGGTAGAACCAATCAGCGAGGAAGAAAACCCTAAATTTTAGATGATTATTCTTTTTGTTTCCATGAATTCTTAATGTTGATAAGGACATCTGAGATAACTATTAATAGTTCAATCCCCACAGTTCACAGGCAGGGTTAAAAAAAGAAAATTTTTTCCTACCTGTAAAGAAATTGAGGCCAAGGAGGTTTAAGTTACTTGGCCAAACTCAGGCAGCTAGTTAATGGAAGAGCAGAAATTTTCATTGTGAGAGTCTGTGTTCAGCTGAAATTTCCACTGTTTTAATGGTCACTTCTGTTGTTAGACATTTAAAGAATTATTTGAAAACTCCTTTTGTATGTAGAGAAGGGACTCAGATTACAATTATAGTTTTAAAAGAAAAAGTAGATAAAAATAGGTTATTACTATTATCTATAAAATGAGTGGTTCTGAAAAACTTGCAAGTACCTATATTTCTTCAGTATATTAAGAATCCTATTTTCTAGGTAAGAAATTCTGTGAAATGGATTGGAATGTTCTATATCTAACTTACCATAACTTTAAATCTGGGCAGCCTGATAAATTAAACTTTCATTTTAGTCAGTTATGCATTGGAGAAACTCAGTTAACAAAGTACAGTCACTTTTACTTTAATCAATGAATGTAAATAATGTTTCAGACATTGTTTTCTTGGGTAAAACATTTAGGCAATACATTATAAATTGGTTGTCATTTAATCTGTATACTACCTTCAAGTACTCTTTTAAGATAGGCACCAAAAAAGAAATTCTAGAAATAATCACTGGAATTTTGGATTCATCTTTTCCCTTTCTTACAGGCCTACTGGTGATGTTCTTGAGACATTCAATTTCTTAGAAAATGCTGATGATAGTGATGAAGAAGAGGAAAATGACATGATTGAAGGCATCCCAGAAGCAAAAGACAAGCATCGGATGAATAAACACAAAGTAAGAACTCAATTTTCTATTCTTTTGAGCTAAAATACATATATTCTTTTATTTCAAATAGAAATTTTTATGATATCTTAAGTTACATTGGGAGTGATTTTTTTTTTTTTTTTAAGATTTATTTATTGTTTTTGACAGAGGGAGAGATACAGAGACAGAGAGAAGGGCGAGGGCCCAGAACAGTCTCCATAGTTGCACATCATCGGTTTTTCCACATAGTTTCATTCCACAGGTGGGAGTGGGGCTACACAGGGCAGGAACTGGGCCGGGGTCTCACCCCGGTGAGAACTGAACTAGGGGCACTCCCCAGTTCAGCATATGGGTCAGCACGGCCGAGGCCAGGATACGATTCTCGGTCCCCGGGGTTGCAAAGTGAGCGCCTAACCCACTGAGCCATCCTGGCTTCCCCGGGAGCGATCATTTTTTATGTTACCATGTCACTTGAGAGTTTTATATATCAGCTTTTATGAGTTACCCACATGTAGAAATTGTAATTTGCTACAGTATTCACCAAATGGCAAGAAAGCACCTGTTTTTAGAGGACTAGTCCAGTGGTTTGAACCTTTCTTTAAAAAAGCAACACTCCTTCCACTCCTGCCACAATTAAGAATCACTGCTGTAGTCTTTATCTTTGTGTACAGTAAATAGGTGATAAATTACCGGTAATTGAAGCTTCAATGGGAATACTCCCACTATGGGTAAGGGCATAAACTATGGATTCTAAATATGTGCTTATTACCTAGGAAACAGGTTTTATCTATTGTAGTGGTGATGTGGGTTAACGAAAGAAGCAAAAGTAGATTAGGTGATCCATTTATAAAAAGTGGGCAGTTTCGATTGTGGTTCTTTGGGATCTTACAGTAATGTGGGGAAAATGCCATTGTTCCTCAAAAGTTTCTAGTCTATAAAAGCAGTTTTTAACCTTTTTGCCACATTTTATATGTATAACGTACTCAATAGACATTTTGCTCTGGGAGGTAAAGCAATATCATAATTACCATAGCTGTTGACTTACATTAGTTACTATTCTTATTAGTTGTGCCATACATATCCCTGTGAGTTATGGACTACATACACAGTTCAAAGTGAGTTGAGGTCAATTCAGCACAACATATCAGAGTGTAAATGAGTGAATAGGTCTTTAGAAAGGTAACCAAATATATTATAATTCAAGCAGTTAACTGCTCTTAGTGACTAATATTTTAATATTTATTGTTACTACCACATTACTTGTATCACATCTTACAGTGGTCTTCACATAGCACTGTGGAATACCATTTATCTAGGGTATAATTTGGGTTTGATAAACTACATGGAAAATCTAAAATTTTATACCTAAATAATTTTAAAATTGGAATGCAAATATAAAGATAATTTGTCTGAAAACATAAAGAACCCCTTTAAAAATTATGATAAAAGTAACTCTTGGCTTATGTTCCATTTACAGATAGGTAATGAAGGGTTAGCTGCTGACCTAACTGATGATCCTGATACTGAAGAAGCACTGAAAGAATTTGATTTTTTAGTGACTGCTGAAGATGGTGAAGGAGCTGGAGAAGCACGGAGTTCAGGGGATGGCACAGAATGGGGTAAGGTGATCAAGAATTATGGGGGTGGGAGAACTTCTGTTCCTTAAAGATGTATTGTTAAGTATTACATATGGAAATGTGTGTATCTGAATGTACAGTGGCATTTAAATTGAGAACAAGGGGAAGTGGTATTGAATAATTTCAGGGTATTTTGCATTCATTTATATAAACTGGGTAAACTTTTGTATATGGCTTTTGATTTTTGAAATTTGTCTTGATTCAGCAGATTGAAAAATAGGCATGTTTTTAAATTTCTATTTAATTTGGTAATAAATCCAAGTTTCAAGAATTAGCTCTTTCAGTATGGGTATGCCTGTGTGGTGTAATCTGACTTATTACTAGGAAGTTTAAAGCTACTAATCCTGAATTGTAGCTCTATATTGAACAAGATTTAGTGAAGGTATTAAACTCTATTACATATATTCATTTTGCAAGTGTTAGGGCCTACCCTTTGGAAGCGATATGTAATGCTAATAATAATGTAGCCATAACTAAAAGGGAGAAAACCCATTAGAAAGTAAAATAAAAGTGTAAAAGATATTTCATGATAACAGCTGACTGAAGTCCAGTGTATTGTTTCTATTAAATGTTCATTCAATCATCTTTTAATAATAGCATGTTATCTGGTAGGTAGAATTCAAATTGTGTTTATAGAACTTTATTAGAGAAGGTTTCTAAGTACCTTAACATATTTCACATGAACACAGTATTGCTTAGTTACTAGCAAAAGGAATTATCACTGGATTTCTAAACATATTTTTGGTGATGGGAAACATACTTGGATTTTTAAAATGCCTCATTTATGTATTGAAACTGAATATTGCTAATAGGAGGAAGAAAACCTAATAGAAAACCTAATTTATTGGACTATCCTGATACAAATCAAATACTTAAAGGAGCTGAATTTTGTTAACCAGTTTTTTCATAGTTTATAATTCTCACGCATCATTTTAGATCTTCACTTCTCTCCTAAGTGGAAAGAGAAGAGGCACATTAGTTGAAAATATGAAAAAAACCTCCATAATTACTAGATCCTGAATATACATTTTTGTATAAACATGGCTATATTCTAGAAGTTTACTCTTAAAAATTAGCCTGGCTGAGGAGAAACAGTAAAAGTATCAAAGTTTTCTTTTAGCTTCTTTGTGCAACCCATTCAATATCGGAAATACCTTAATTTCCCCCAGTAATTTGTAAACTACTACATATGTTTTTCTGGATTATTTTATAATTATATAAATATATTTAAATTATATAAATATATAATTATTTTCTAATTTATATATGCTTTAGGAGGTTTAGAACCCACAACTACATGTAAAAAAGAAAATTAAAAATCATTCAATGCCACTATGTGAATAGAACCATGATTAACATTCATACATAAATATATGTATGTTTATTTAACAAAGGATTTTGTAGTGTGCTGATTTATTGCTTACACTTTCACTTAACATATTGCTCTTGTGCAACATTATTTTTTAAAATAGCTGTCTAATGTTCTGTCAATATATTCCTTTATTTATTGAACCAGGACACTATTGGTGTATATTTAGATTATTTTCATTAAAAAAAAATGATCAAAAGCAGTTTTTGCACATTTGTATACCTAAATTTTGAGACATATCCATTCCTATTTCCTTCGTGTAAAATTGCTGCAAGTTTAACTCTCAGTCAAAAGAACATGCAAAAATTTCAGGAATTTGACTTGTATAAAATGCCATTATATCTTTAATAAAAGTACCATATTATGTACAATTGATTGGTCTTTCTGTCCAAAGACTTGACTATGACTTCAGAAGAGAACCTAATTAATGTCAACTGTCAATACATTAGTTACTTTTACTAACTGTATTTGCAAGTGACCAGATCTCTTTGTGTAAATGGAAATAACTGACAAAGTTTCTTTCTTCCAGAAGAGACTGGAATATCTTTAAAGCATTGTAAGTTCTTAAGAGAAAGGACCTTTTAAAAAACAAAGGGGTTGAGTAGTTTCTTTAAGAAAATGAAAACTGTCGTAAGATCTGTGCAGTGTTTCTGAATTTATCTTTTCTACTCAGCAGGTGTCATATTCAGTCTTTCCAAATCAAAGAAGATGAATATACAGTCACTCCTTTATATTTAATTTGTTTACTTACAATTTCAGTTTACTTACAAATGGAAAGATGGTAGTTTTCAGATTTAAGTTATTGGGTAAAGGATACAGATTTTTTTTTTTAAGTAAATAGTTCTAATGAAATACATTTTGTTCTCAACCATCCTGGATAATCTATGTTATTTTTTATTTTGTATACAATCCATCTGCTCAGATATCTCTGATTTTGAACGCTTTTATCCTAAGAAACCAAAGCTTTTATATTCAGTTGTTTTTTTTTGTTTTATTTTGTTTTTTCTATGTTAGGTAGTCTGGGTTTAATTTTAGTAGTTTTTAGTTCTTTTCACAATCAAATATATTAGTGGGCATTTCTAACTTTGTTTATTTCTCTCATGAATACTGGACATTTCAAGGATGTTTAGTTATTTTCTATTAAACATTATTAAACTGTGCTCTGGAAATTTGTAGGGCTACGACATTCAATTAGTTCCTGAATATTTATATTTAAATATAGTGGGTAAAGTACTGAATATTTGTATGAAGTAGGGTTGGTTACAAATTTATTCTACATTAAGTAGATTTGTATAGTTCCTCTGCTTTGGCAGTTAGAATTACCGTAATAAAATTTTATGTTTTTGTGGTTTTGAGTCAAGGGTCAATTTTTTTGTGCATATTTGTGTTTTCTTAAAAACAAAAACGTTGCCATAACTGATTCAACCTCATTTCTTGGTATTTTTTTTCCTGTAGATTTTTAAAAAACAGAATAAGTGTATAGAAGATTATGCTGGCTCTTCCCTTTTGCTCTTAACTATTTCTTATAAGCAATATCAAATCAGCTGTTACCAGGCAAGTTTCAGGATGTTGTTTGTGCACATATGCATTCACCAATCTTTTCTTTGCACTGCCTAAGTTTACTTTTGTTTTCTAGACTTGAGGTTATCTTGCAAGCAATACATGTTATTCTTCCCTAAGCTTAGCCTTTTTTATTCTTTTTGCTTTTCCACTCCACTACCCTTGGCTACTTTAGTTAGAGTTAGCCACAGCTTTATTTATTTTGACAAAGGTCTTTTTAAAAAATGTTTGGCTATCTTATTAAGTTTTTCTGTCCTAATATCCTGTATAAAGCTTATACCACATAAGTTTTCTTTTTTCCTCTTTGAGTTTTAAAAAGTATTTGCTAAAAATGTGTCCAATTGTCTTTCTTTAAGTAGTCACTTTTAAAAATAAGAATTGTTAGCTTTATTGAGTGCACATGATTAAATCATTAGATCACATTTTTTCCTTGGAATACTCAATAAATTGATGATTCCTCACATAGTATGGTTTTCAGGTAATTTCATGATTAGAGTACATGAAAAATGAATTTTCTCTTTAAATCAGTATTGCAACTGTGTTACGAACAGTGTTAACCATTTACATTTTTGACAGTTAATCTTATATATAAATTTCAGTCTTAACCTAGTTTCAAGTAATTCTAGTTAGCAAACTAACTGAAAGCTTTGGATTTAGCTTTTTATATACTACATGAAATTACAGGTATATCCATAAGGGAGAAAGTGATAACAATTGTACCAGAAGAAATTCACGGCACAGTACAGTAAATAATGGAATATCTATGTGCTATTTAAATATGAGAATTTTTTAAGTTTGCTATGTATACCAATCTATAAGGAAATAAATTAAGACTTTTTTATGTCCATTGTAAAGATTAGGTCAGTGAGGCCTAGGGAGTTATTTAAGACTTATGGACCAGAATGAGTTATCAGAAATTAAATATGTTTTCCCTAGAATCTCACGATTCTTTCAGTCTTGTTGATTGACTTAGCCTAGGTATTTTGGTATAGTTTAAATAACAAGGTTATAGAAACTTCTAGTTGTTCTGTAACAGAATGTTAAACTTTTTAATAATAATCGCTGTTCTAAAACTAATAAAAGAAAAACCCTTAATACCTAAAATAGTTCTAGTAGACTTTATACTGCTTCTTTTTAATACTTTTTTTCCCTCTCGTTTACTCTAAATTTTTTTGCAGGCACACGTATTTACTTAAATATGAATTTGTTATATTGAGTTAAAATAGCTGATGTGTCATCTATAGCAGATGCACAGTCATATATGTTTTCACTTCTCTATGCTTGTCATTGCTTATATCTTACCCTAAAATACCAACTTTAAACAAATTCTTCAGTGGAATTTGAGGTTGTTTTGTTTTGTTTTGTTTTGTTCTTTTGCTAATCTTAGTTGTAGACCAATGGAAGAAGGTAGTAAGACGTTGAACCATTTATTTTAAGGGTGGGTGGGGCAGAAGTGGTGATTCTCAGAATGCATTGTATGGATTATTTGAGACACTATTTTGGAACTATATATACGTACTTACTGAACTACAGTGCCTCTCCATTAGTACAATTAATCCTTGCATGCAGAAATCTTGTGACAGAGGTGCATGAATATTTTTATCATTAAAATGGCACTGACCTCTCCAGCTTGCACTTTTGATAACTTTGCATGTAATTCATTCATTTGCTTTTATGATGCTGGCTGAATAATTTTATTAATGTTTTTATGAAGATGCAGTGATTTATTTTCTATGTTAGATTTTTAATATCAGTTCACTGAAAGAATATCAGTTATAGAAAGAATAATAACCTTCACATTTATGATTTGTAGAAATGAAGCATCATGTAACTGTTGTTAGTATTAAATGTTTAGAAATTTGTGAGATCTCAGGGCATTTAGAATTTGAATTGTGACTACCAAAACTGAGACTGCTCCTTTAAAGTATTTTGAGTATATGCTATTAGTACATTTCTATTATGATTATGTAAAGCTATAACAGTTTACTGCCAACAGCTTGCATTGCCAACTGCTGATTTTTTTTCTTTTAATAATATGCTGCATGTAGATAAAGATGACCTCTCCCCAACTACTGAGGTTTGGGATGTAGACCAGGGACTAATAAGTAAACTGAAGGAACAGTACAAGAAGGAACGAAAGGGGAAGAAAGGGGTGAAGAGTAAGTGCAGATTCTATTATAATTTTTGTATACATTCTTTGAGAAAAAAATTCTTCAGTTCTGGTTTTTTTGTGTACTTTTTTTCCATAAAAGTGGTAACTAACTTTAAACTTTGTCTGTTGTGTAATTGTAATTTATTTGAATATAATTTAGGATGTGTTAATTGATCAAGTGGAAAGTCATTTTAAATATGTGGCTAAGGATGAAGGAAAGATTCAAGGGTTTTTGTTTGTTTTTGTTTCGGTAAGCTTTGAAAAGTTTACCAAATTATAAGGAATATTGGCCTTGGAATTAAAAATAATAGAAATTTGTTTCAAAGAGAGAGTATAAATTTCTTTATTTTTCACACATAGGTTTTATAGCTATAACCATCTTGTAGCCAGGTTACATTTTTTGGTTTGGAAATCCTGAAATACAGTGAACAGGAAAGCCCTTTCCATAATTTTTTTCTTTCTGGCCTAGTCCAACCACAAACAATAGCAAAAAAAATCTCTTAGGTAGTATTTTTGTAACAACTCTGGTAGAGGAAGGACAGAGAAGAGGGTAGTGGTGGCAGTAGAGTTTGATTAATTGCTGAATGTCTTTTGGTGCCTTGATGTATTTATCACTTTGTTGTATCCTAAACGATATACTGTACAAGTATTAATTTAGCTATAGCATCTTTTAAAGAATTCATTCTTTTTCATTTTGTGAATCAAACTTAAAAACAGCCAGATGAAAAATGTCTTCAACCCTGTGACTATTAAGTGGAGAAGCTTGAAACTTATTTTTGGGAAACTTTATTTTGCACTGGCCATTGATTCTCCTACTAGTATAACCTTTTTAACTATCAAGGAGAAAACAGTGGATGGCAAAGGCAAAAACCATATAGATATCCTTTTATATACCTTTCTGTGGTGACAGATTAGTTTATAAAACAGCAGGTGTATAGAAAAGGGTGTAAGTTTCCTTGAGTAAAGCATTTTTTTTTTTTGAATGGCTTAATTTCTTATTGAGGCTAGTAAGTGGAGTTTTGGGGATTTATCTTGTAATGCAGTTTTCTTTAATAACTATGCTAATTTTTATTGCATGTGAATAAAAAGGCGCTATTCTTTAAGAATTTTCAGATGGTATGGTGAGCTGTGTATTGTGTTTTAAAACATTTAGTTCTTGGGCAGAGGCTCTTCAGCTCTAACATCACTTAACCTATATAATTCATGCATGTTGAGTACAAAAGTACTTTTATAGGATGTTTTAATATAGATACAATGGCATTAGAATTTTAAAGAAATGAAGTAGTTTATTTTAATACTACATTATTTATTTTATGTGTTATTCATAAATTGACTTAATCTGCTAAAGTTTTCTCTAGAAAATGTCAGATGATGTTGCTTTTAATTTAAAATATCCCCCCTTTTTTTCCGCTGGTAGAATATAATTAGATTTATACATTTTTGAGGTTTGGAAATACCATATGCGTCAACTTAAGGTCTTTTTTAATTGTAGGTTTTAAAGTTTTCTAAAAAATACTTTTTATTTTAAAAATATAGCTGTTTAAGAAATATTATAAACAGATGAACTGAACTAAAATTTTAAATCCCCCCAGAAATTTTTAATTTAATTTTTAATACAGTTATTATATGTTAAGTTTTGTTATTTGCCTACTTAGCTTCTAGCTTATAGAAAGCATCAATTTATGTCAAATACTCCTCTGTATAACATTTTTATTTTTTTTTAAACAAGCTACAGTGTTGTCCAACAGAAATTTGGAGAATCTAATATGTGAAATGAGTGAAAGGACTGCTATGATTAAATCAGGTGCTAGAGAACCTCAGATAAAATACCTTGAGGCTCTCATCTCAATGTGATTTTATTATCCAACTGTATACTGTATTTTTAGCCAGTCCCTTTAACTTTAATTTTGTATCTTTTTTTTCTCCTCTTTTTTATATTTATAGAGAGTAATTATTTTATCATCAGTGCATATTTATTTTTATTTTACTTTTGACAGATAGAGAGAGAGACAGAGACAGAGACAGCTAGAGAACCGAACCGTGGGAACTCCCCAGTTCAGCATGTGGGTCCACCTGGGCCGGAGCCGGGATTTGATCCTCGGTCCTCGGGGCCTCAAAGCGAGCGCTCAACCCGCTGAGCCGTCCCGGCTTTCCCTTTTTTTTTTCTCAATAATTGAACTGCTTAAATAACTATAAAAATAACACATGCTTGTTAGACAGTATAAGAAGTATATAAACACAAAGAAAAAAATCAAAGTCCCCTCCAGTTTTACTACTTAGAGATTAACATTTGGCATGGCATATAGCCTTTCTATCTTTTCTATTTTTTTTTTTTTTAATTTATTATTTAATTTATTGTTTGAGAGAAGGTAAGAGAGGGAGATGGGTGAAGGTCCCAGAGCAGTCTCCATAGTTGTACATCATTAGCTGTGACATGGTTTCATTCCACACAGGTGAATGTGGGGCCACTTGAGGTGGAAACTGAAATGGGGCACCCCCCCATATGGAAGGTGAGCCCCGCCATCCCAGTGGTTACCAGTTGCACTGCAGATAAGCATATGGGGTTGGACAGGGCAGGGGTACAAATCAAACCCCATATCTCAAATGATTGTGAGGCAAGCACTCAACCGCTAAGCTTTCCCAGCATCCCCCTAACCTTTTCTAAGTGTGTTTATATGTAAACCTCCTTTTTAATTTTTCAAAAAGAATTTTATTTTTAACTCATTTTTTTCTTAGTTTTATAGTTATCTAAATAAAATATAATTTTTGTGGTTACATAGCCTTGCATTTTGTGGCTTTAATCACCTATACTTCAGTAATTAAACCTTTAGAATATGTCTCATATGTGTTTTTGTAGACATCAGTGTCTTTAAGGTTACGTATGTATGTAGACAATTATAAAGATGAAGTTTCCAGCAAAGTGTGTTAGGAATGAATAATTAGGAAATGATAAATTATGTTTCACTTTTACTTTCTTTTTGAAGTTAGATAAATAAAAACTTTTTACTATTAAATTTAGAGTTGAGTAAGAAAAATGTTGACTGAATTCCTGCCATAGAGATAAAACCTAAGGAAATTAAAATATTTTTTTTAATTGACAAATTATTAACTTCAAATGGTCTTAATCCACATAAATCATCATATTAATACTAAGATACAATTTTACATGAAAAGATAATTTATAAATTTTCTTGGCATTCTGATTATCTATCTTTTTTGGTTTTATTCTGGCATTTTCCCAGTATAGTTCCCAGTATAAGGGAACTATAAGTTCCCTTATAGTTGTACAAGTTAGAATAATTCATAAGTTATACCCTTTTCATTTTTTTTCCTTTTATTTAAAAATGTGAATGAATCATACCTACTGAATCAAAGCACTAAGTTTCTGAAGATTTATTTTTTTCCAGTTTCTTAGAGGGAAGAAAATTATTTGCTAACTTTACCATGAGGAATAGATGCAATACAATCTAAATATTAGGACAGTGCAAAAGTAATTGCAGTTTTGCATTGTTGAAATTTGCTGTTTGATATTAAAATATATTCTTACATAAATGTGGTTATGTTATACATCATTTTAATGAACATTTCTCACTTTGTTTTTTGCTAATGACTTATTGCTGTTTATATTTATTTTAGACTATGGAAATGATGTTAGACAAAAGGCAAATTTGAGCAATTTTCTTATTTGAGTTTCAGATGGGTCATAAAACAGTGGAGACGAGTCGCAACATCAACAATGCATTTAGGGGAAGCCAGGATGGCTCAGTGGGTTAAGCGCTCACTTTGCAACCCCAGGGACTGGGGATCGAATCCTGGCCTGTGTGGACCCATATGCTGAACTAGGGAGTGCCTCCAGTTTGGTTTTTACCGGGGTGAGACCCTGGCCCAGTTCCTGCCCTGTGCAGCCCTGCGCCAACCTGTGGAATGAAGAAACTATGTGGAAAAAACCAATGATGTGCAACTATGGAGACTGTTCTGGACCCTCCCCCCTTCTCTCTATCTCTGTATCTCACTCTCTTTCATTGTCAAAAACAATAAAAATTAATCTTTAAACAATGCATTCAGCCCTGGAACTGCTAATAAACATATAGTGCAGTGGTGGTTCAAGAAATTTTGCAGAGATGACAAAAACATTGAAGATGAGGAGCGTAGTGGCCGGTCATTGGAAGTTGACAACGACCAACTGAGAGCAGTCAACCAAACTGATGCTCTTAAAACTACTAGAGAAGTTGCCGAAGTTCTCAACATTGACCATTCTATGGTCACTCAGCATTTGAAGCAAATTGGAAAGGTGAAAAAAGCTTGATAAGTGGATACTTCATGAGCTGACTGAAAATTTTTTTTAAATCGTTGTTTTGAAGTTTCGTCTTCTCATTTTGTGCAACAACGAACCATTTTGATCAGATTGTGATGTGCAGCAAAGAGTGGATTTTATATGACAACTAGCAATGGCCAGCTCAGTGGTCGGACTAAGAAGAAGCTCCATCCAAAGCACTTTCCAAACCAAACTTGCACCCAAAAAAGGTCATGATCAGTTTGGTGATTTGCTGCTGGTCTGATACACTACAGCTTTCTGAATCCCAGTGAAATCATTCTATCTGAGAAGTATGCTCAGTAAATTGAAGAGGTGCACCAAAAACTGCCCTTCTTGGGGCCAGCATGGCTTAACAGAAAGGGCCCAATTCTTCTCCATGACAACGCCCAACCACACATCGCACAACCACTGCTTCAAAAGCTGAACAGATTGGGCTATGTGGTTTGTCTCCTCTGCCATATTTTCCTGACCTCTCACCAACCGACTACTGCTTCTTTTAGCATTTTGGCCATTTTTTGCATGGAAAATGCTTTCCAAGAGTTCATCGAATCCCAAAACACGGATTTTTATGCTACAGGAATAAATAAATGTATTTCTCATTGACAAAAAGGTGTTGTTTGTATTGTTTCCTATTTCAATTAATAAAGATGTGTTTGAGCCTAGTTACAATGATTTAAAATTCATGGTCTGAAACTACAGTTACTTTTGCACTGATCTAATACCTTTTTTTTAATGGAAAGCAAAACAACAAGAATGTTAACTTTTTAACTTTGTAAAGGCGCACCCATGATTTGATTCTTAAATGGAAAGCCTTCTAAAATCAAGATTAAGAAACTAGCATTAATCTGCTTCTGACTTGTTCACTTCATACTACCGTTATTTTCTCCTACCTGAGGCAAAAGAAGATGACTTAAAAGTGACAACATTGCCTTGGATTATAGATAAAAGTCAGTGTTAATTTCTTGCTAAGTGACGTATACTTAAGAGCTTGTACTTATTAATACTTCTAAAAGTCAGATCATGAAACTAAAGAGACTTTATGCAGTGATTTTCTTTATCTCAGTTTTCAGCAGGTTTAAGCTTTTTCTTTAAATATTTATTTATAAAAGATTTATTTTTATTTGTTTATTTATTTATTGATAGAGAGAGAGAGACAGAGACACAGAGAGAACTGAACTGAGGGAACTCCCCAGTTCAGCATATGGTTCCGCACGGGCTGGGGCCTGAATTTGATCCTCGGTCCCCTGCGCTGCAAAGTGAGCAATTAACCCACTGAGCCATCCCAGCTTCCCCTTTTATTGTTTTTTTGACAGAGAGAGAGAGAGAGACAGACAGAGAGAGACAGGGAGAAGGAGGAGGGCCCAGAGCAGTCTGCATATTTGACAGCATTAGTTTTCCATATAGTTTCACTCCACAGGTGGGCACAGGGCTGCACAGAGCAGGAACTGGGCCGGGAGCCTCCCGCATAGGCCCCAGCAAGAACTGAATTGGGGGCACAACCCAGTTCAGCATGTGGGTCCGTGTGGACCAGGCCCGGGTTTGGATTATTTGGCTCTGGGGCTACAAAGCAAGTATTTAACCCACTGAGCCATCCCAGCTTCCCCTAAATCTTTATTTTCACATAACTTCACACTTACAGGAAAGTTGCAGGAATAGTACAAAGAATTCTATGTACTTTTAACCCAAGTTCCCCAGATGTTAACATTTTACTATATTCTGTCCTTTTCTCTCTGTAAATATATACATTTATTATTTTGAACAGTTCAGAAAACCGAGTAAGTTGTAGACATTTTGCTCCTTGAATACTTTAGAGCAAGTTTGTCCAACCCATGGCTCACAGGCCCCATGCAACCCAGAACGGCTTTAAATATGACCCAACACAAATTTGTAAATTTTTTTAAAATATTGAGATTGTTTTGTGGTTTGTTTGTTTGTTGTTTTTTTTAAAGCTCATCAGCTATCATTAATGTTAGTGTATTTTATCTGTGGCCCAAAACAATTCTTCCAATCTGGCACAGGGAAACCAAAAGGTTGGACACCTCTGCTTTAGAGTATGTTACCAGACCACAAAGACAGTCTCTTGCATGAGCACAGTACAAAAATGAAAAATCAGGAAATTTTTTTTTTTTTTTTTAATATATATTTTTTTAATTTATTTTTATTTTTGACAGAGAGAGAGGGAGAGAGATACAGAGACAGAGAGAACTGAACTGGGGGAGCTCCCAGTTCAGCATATGGTTCCGCACGGGCCGGGGCCGGGATTCGATCCCTGGTCCCTGGCGCTGCAAAGTGAGCGCTTAACCCACTGAGCCATCCCAGCTTCCCCAAAAATCAGGAAATTTAACAGTGATATAATACTGTTATGTAGCCTAAAATTTAATTTACTTTCATTTTTTAATAGTTTCTAAGCTTTCTATTGGGTAAGGGGGTGAGGGAAAAGTTTAAATTAATTAATCTTTTGTTAAAATCTTGGTCCAGTAGAATTTTTTTTAAGATTTATTTTATTGTTTTGACAGAGAGAGAGTGAGAGAGAGACAGAGAGAAGGAGGAGGGCTCAGAGCAGTCTCCATAGTTGTACGTCATCAGTTTTTGACATAGTTTCATTCTGCACAGGTGTGAGTGGGGCCATGCAAGGCTGGAACTGGGCCAGGGTCTCCCACATGGGACGCACACCCCAGTTCATCATATGGGTCCTGACGGGTTAGGGCTGGGATTCGATCCTCGGACCCCAGGGTTGCAAGGCGAGTGCTGAACCCGCTGAGCCATTCAGAATCCCCCAGTAGTATTTTTTTAGCTTTATGTGGTCTCTTTTTAAAAATTGATATTATAGCTCACAAAACATGTAAATCAAAATGAGTAGTAATTAAAACTCACACAGTGTAATATAGCATTTGAGGTAAGCATGAAGCATCTGAAATCTGCAATCTTTATTTAGAATATGAAGGAGAAGTTAAATATTTTTTAAGACTTCCTTTGATATTTGTTTCAAATTAGAAAGTTTATATTGTGGATTGTAATACAGGTAACTTCCTTATAACGTGGTTGTTCGATTCCTAAAAAATGCCCTCTTATGTGAATCCATGTTATACAAAACAAAAGAACTAATACAGAAAAGAGGGTTTGATTTCAAAAATTAAAAGAAACATACTATTATATTTCTATATTTAAGAGAAATATCTTTAATAAAGCAATTTATACCAAAAGTATAACATATTAATATGTATTAAATGTTTTTGACATCACTGTTAAGCAACATTAACTGAGAACTTTATATTTTTGACAAGATATCTTCATCCTCTGAACTTTATTCAGCATTATTTTGACGTCTGTCCTGTACATTTTGCAAAAAATCTGTAATTTTAGATTGCTTGATTTTACCTGAGAGATCTTTATAAATTTCGTTTTATGGTGCTAAGCACTTATGAAGTTTTCTCTTAAATTGTGTTCTTGTTTCAGTGGAAGGATCTTTATTTAGGAAATACAGCCCCAACTGTTCGACTAAGTCTAGGCCTTTCTTTCCACTTTTTAGAGTAAAATGTTTTTCTTTGTTTTCACCTGTGCAATTGTCCTGAATTATCTTGACATATTCCAGATGTCATTTTCACCAAATTTGCTTCATTGATTTCTTCCACCAGTAATTCTTGGATATCTTCGACAGTCGTATTGTCAAAACCATCCCCTCCTAGAGACTTAGCAAATTATATTGCATCCATTATGTTTTCTGCTGGCTTGATTAGATTTTCACTTTGAATTGACTGGCCATATATTTTTCCAACAAGCACATAATGTCATTTGGTGTCTTTTTTTTTTTAAGATTTATTTTTATTGTTTTTGACAGAGACAGAGAGAAGAGGGAGGGTCCAGAGCAGCATAGTTGAACTTTATCAGTTTTTGACATGGTTTTGTTCCACACAGGTGGGCGGGGGCTGCGCAGGGTGGGAACTGGGCTGGGGGCCTCCCTCATGGGAGGCACGCCCCCTCGAGCCAGGGGCCGAACCAGGGGGCAAGAACTGAACTGGGGGCCTTCTGCACGGGATGCACACGGCAGTTCAGCATATGGGTCTGCACAGGCCAGGACTGGGATTCGATCCTCGGTCCCCAGGGCTGCAAAGCAAGCACTTAACCCACTGAGCCATCCTTGCTTCCCCTGGTTTATTTCTTTGATGGATGAATTTATGAGATTTAAGATAATCCAAAATTGTAAGTTTTAGCATGCCTCCATGGACTTCTATAGATTCGTTGTTCATGTTATTCAGGGATTTTTCTAATTTCGAATGAGATATTTTTTGCTTTTAAAGGCTTTTATTACATTTCCATGTTGTTTTGGGATTTCTCTGATTCTCAAACCGTGTTAGAGCGAAACTGTATTGCAGAAGTACTGTGTTAAATGGGGATTACCTGTATGTTTTCCTTTGACAGATGCTCTTTTTCTTACAGGTTGTTGTTATTACTTCTGTGCTATTTTATACTATATAATGAGGCTTATTAAGAAGGTTAGATTTCATTTCCTTTCTTCAAAAGATTTAGAGGCTTTTCCCATTTCAAATTTACTTTCTCAGAGTATATATATTTACAGTGCTGGCTCTTAGTGATAGACTTGTCTTAGTTTTCCTAATTCTCATTTTTCCTGACTTTCTTGTCGCGTGTGTGTGTGTGTGTGTGTGTGTGTGTGTGTGTGTAATTTATCTGTCATTCTCCTTTTCTTTACGTGTGTTATAGAATTGCTATACATCTCTGACTTGTTACCAATCAGTACATTGGAAAAGGGAAATCTTAACTTTTCTTTTTTAAGATTTTATTATTTGAGAGAAGCTGAGAGAAAGAGAGAGAGAATAGGGAAGGGCCCAGAGCAGTCTCCATAGTTACATATCATTAGTTATGACATAGTGTCATTCTACACAGATGGATGTGGGGCCTTGCAGGGCAGGAACCGAACTGGGGCTTCCTGCATGGGAGGCAAGAACCTTCACTGCCATTCGGTGGTTACAGTTGTGCTGCAATTCATCGTATGGGTTTGCATGGCCAGGGCTGGGATTCAATACCCGGACCTTGCGGTTGCAAGGCAAGTGCTCAACCTGCTGAGCTATCCTGACATCCCTGAAATCTTAACTTTTCAATGTTTCTTTTAATGTAAATTGAAAGTAGGTATTCATGGATCATTTTCTAGTTTTCTTTCTTTTAGGTTTCATATTAGTATTTGTCATTTGCTAGTCCAGATCCAAGATTGAAAACTGTCACCAGGAAATGTAATATTTTTATAAACTGCTACTTTCATCTAAATATTTATTTATTAGGCATTTTACTATATTTAAGGACAAATTAGTATTTTGTAGCAATAACTTTAAGTGGACTTTTAATACTTTGACACACAGTAATATCTGTGATGATTAAGCTGCTTCTATTGAGGAGAGAATATAAATTCAGAGAGCCCACATGCAGTTTCATGTTCTCTTGCATCAAATCAAAAACAGTTGTTTCACAGCAAACGGATATTATTTTCAGCTAAGAGATACAGTAGTTCTTTATTTCTGGCTTAATTTCATACTTTTAAAACAGACCATTCAGGCCTTCAACTCAGAATTTTTTCTGCCCCAAGAAAATAATTTAGACATTTTGATGACAGAAAGTATCAGATTATGTGCTTTTACTCAATATGCTTTTATAAACTGTAAAATCACTTTGCACTTAAATTAGTTATTTTTCCTTAATATGATACCATTTTAAAAGATGGCAGTAGTGTGAAAGCTTTATTTTAATTAGAATGATAGTGAAAAATAGAACAGATCTAACAAATATAACTAAATCCTTATTCTAAAATTAACTTTTCCAGATTGTCTGCTTAACACGATTTCATTTCAGAATGTATGATTGATTAACAAAGGAAGGAACATTTGAGAAAGGGAAAACATTAGATTCATTAAAAGAAAGTACTGTTTTACTTAAAAATAATAATGTATAAAAAGATAAATTTCATTTGTCATAAGTATTCTTGTATGTAAGTTTGAAATTATCAAACCACTAACAGCAGATACCGGTCTATAGTTGGCTTACACATGCTAACATTAGTATAGTTTTTGTTGTTGTTGTTGTCTTATAATCTATTCAGGTGATTGTATATTTTTGTAGACTTTGTGGTCACGGTTGAGTTAGGTGGCTGGTTTTATAATGCATAACAGTAAAAACAGTTTTTCTTGTTATAAAAATTAGAAAAATTATTCTCCTATAGATTCTAACAGTAACTGGGAATCATTTTTTATTTCATTTTTGTTTAATGAGTCTTATGTCCTAGAATATTTTTATAATTTATTATTAAATATTATTATACTAATACATTACAATTTTCTCATTATTGCTAGCCACTCTTTAAATTTTTAAATTTGAAATTGCTTTTTACATTTATTTAGTATACTGGATAGATTTAGAAAGAAATTGAAGACTCTTGTAGTTATAGTTGGAAGATACTTTACAAAGTAGGTGCTAGATAAGATGGTTATATTTGCTTATGAAATCTGCTTTAATCCTTTTGTAGTTTTTGAGAAACTAGACTTAAAGCGCAGGGACTTTTCATCTTTTTCTAAACTTCGCACTGTGACTAATTTTTAAAACAGTAATAATGACTATATAATTTGATATTCTTAGTTTGAACAGTAACTTTCATGTTATCTCTGCCATTCCCTTTCATATGTCCCAGTCCATATGTTCAAAGAGAGTATGACTTCACATTACCTTTGACAACAAACTTTTTCTCGTCTTTATATTTGACTTTAGGTATAATGAAATTATTTATAAGATAATATCTAATAAAGTCAAATTTTATGGTATACACAAGTATAATAGAGTGAGCAGGGAAAGAACAAAAGCTTCACAGAGAATGGGACTGGTTTGAGGATTGGGTAGAATTAGGATAGGCTGAGGTGCATGTTAGAGGCTAGGAACTGTGTGTGTGTATCCTCACCTTTGTGAGGAATAGGTGAGGACAGACATAACCAAACATGGTGGAAATAGCCTTGGTGAATGTGGATACTATAGGATAATGCTTTGACTGGATGATTAGAGAGATTGATGTTGTGGAGCATTAAAAGATGAGATTGGATAGGATCAAATCATGAAGCATGTGCAAGGTTAAGTACAAGATTTTACTTAGCCTTAATGCAAAGAGTGTTGAAATACCACTGTGGTTTCTGAATAAGGATGATACAATAAATGTGATTATTCAAGTTTGATTGAAAGCAAGTGGAGTTGGAAAATAGGAAAATCAATTAGGAATCTATTGCAGTGATACATAAGAATGAAAGCTTTGATCAGTAGATAAAATCAGTAGAGAGAAAAGGATTAATCTGAAGATTACTTGAAGAGAAAATTTTTTTTTAAAACAGATTTACTTTTATTTATTTATTTATTTTTAAAATTTTTTTTTAAATTTTTGACAGAGAGAGAGAGTGACAGAGACAGAGAGAGAACTGAACTGGAGGAGCTCCCAGTTCAGCACATGGTTCCGCACGGGCCGGGGCCGATCCCCGGTCCCCGGCACTGCAAAGTGAGCGCTTAACCCACTGAGCCATCCTGGCTTCCCGAAATTCTTTTTTAAAACAGCCTTTACTCCCATTTTATAAGATGAAGATGAATTACTGAGATGTGATTACAGAATTTTTAGAACAGAAACCAAATCAGTAGTGGTGGTGATACTCTTTAAGTGGGAAAATTATAAAGGAGAGCTATTTTGTGACAAAGGATAACATTTATTTTATGTTGAACTTAACTGATGGTTAGACATTCAGTTGACAAGTTTTCATTTATTAGAGAATTTGTTGACAGTCATTTTGTTGTCAGGGAATATCCTCCAATTATACCAAGTTTCTGTATTATAATTATTTTAGAAAATTCAGACTACTTGACATATTGTATACTTCCATGGTAGAAGTAGAGTTGCTTATGTATAAGCATCTCTAAGAAGTCAAGGATTACTGTAAAATATTAAATGTATAAGATTCTACCTATTTTCATTAAGTCTTAACCATATCTGGCATTTTGTTAAGGATACAAGGATGAATCATAGGTTTCATAGTGTCACTAATATTCTAATAGACATAGTGAAATTTAATAACATAGCAGTTCATTAATGTTGATTTAGTAAATATAAGATTATAACGTATGACCTTAGATTTGTCTTTGTAACTTTATATTGACTATAAAGCATTTTTTCTTCTCTTCAAATTATTTTTTATGACACTCTTAAGACTATTTTCTTTCAAAATACATTAGAGAGATAGATGTTTCTCCTGCCATTTTTGAAGTTCAGAGTTAAAGCAAAGAGATCCCATTGGCCTGAATTATCCAGGTAACAACTGAATTTCTTCCCCTAACATTTATGCCCTGTGACAGTGCTTACTTTCCTTACTATTATGAGAAAATCAGAGTTTATGGGCAAATTGGGTTTTTCAAATTTGGGAAAAGTGGAAATAAATTTACAGAAAAAGTAGGGTTGGCTTTTTAATGACAAATTTGTACAAAAGTGGCAAGAAAATATGCACATAAACACCAGGGAAAGTTAATTGTTGAACTCTCATAAAAATCATTTGTACTTATATCTTTAACTTTTCAAAATAGTGAATTAAGTTGGAAAAAACTCATGCTTTAGTCTTTAAAAAATTTTTTATTTAAGATTTATTTTATTGTTTTGATAGAGACAGGGAGAGATAGAGAGAAGGGGGAGGCCCCAGAGCAGTCTCCATAGTTGCACATCATTAGTTTTTGACATAGTTTCATTCCACACCGGTGGATGCAGGCTGCGCAGGGTGGGAATCAGCACATGACAGGTTGGGGTGGGACTTTGATCCTCAGTCCCTGGGGCTGCAAAGCAAGCGCTTTACCCGCTAAGCCATCCTGGTTTCGTCCTCATGCTTTATTCTTTACACTGTTAAGTGTTAACCTTAAACACCAAAATTTCCTGTGTTTACCTTTTGTATTGGTGAGCTTACAGAACGAAAGAAGACTCAATTTTATATATAAAACAGAGGAGTATACACAACATACACTTTGACACTTTGGTCAACGTTGTTCAAGCAGTAGTTCGCCATCAGTAATCAGAAGTGTCTGGACGCTGATGGTAACCACTTTGAGCACCTCTTGTAATTGAAGAAGTCAAATATAACTTGTATTCACCTTTTGTTATCAGTACATATTATTACAATCTTAATACAGTTTGTTTCTTTCTTAAATGTGTATACATTTTTTTGGCAGTGTATTCACATAAATAGTGAATATCTTAAATATTTAAATCATTTTAATATTTTGGGGGGATGGGATGGATAATTGAAGACATCTTGAATTATTTGAGATTTTGTAACTGGAACTTCTTAAAAATCCTATTTTTTGTTAGTACAGTAAATTGGTTTTAAAGGCTAACCGCAAGTCAAGCAGTAGCTATTAAATGAACCTCTATTGCTGACAATTTACAGGGGTCAACAGGACAAAACTCTACGACATGATAGCTGATCTGGGAGATGTTGAGCTGCCCCACATTCCTTCAGGAATCATTAATCAGTTTAGGTCAGCCGCTGCTAGTATGACTGATCATGAAGGTGCAAGAGCAGAGGAAGGTACAAAATTTAGCTACCATGTTCATTTACATTACAGAAGATGTTAATTCCAAATCACATATCCTTAATATTGTAAATTTGCTGCTGTTTTAGAATGCTAAAGATCATCTTATATGATCTTCAGAGAAGGTATTGAGCAAGTTGTTTGTGTAATTGCCTTAAGGATTTTGAAATTTTTGGCTTTGTATGTCTTTATGTTTTGTTTCTGTTTTTAATGCTAGGTGGAGTTGTTTCTATTATAGGGGTCAGTTCAGGTTACCTCTCCAAAATCTAGCTTTAGCTTACCAAATCTACTAGCAGGAAAATAGTTTTTATAAAGACTTTAAATGGTACATATGGAAAAGAACTATTTAGTAACTTTGTCATATTGCATAAATTGTAACAACCAATAATAGTTACCGCATATTAGGGGATAAGTGTGAGACATTGTGCTTGGAACTTTACATATATATATGTGTGTATGTATGTATGTATATAGGTATGTATGTATGTAACATTGTCTCATTTAATCAATTTAGAATAAAATAGGATCATTATTCTTTAACTCGGTACCAAGGGTATACTACTACTCGGTAATGAATTTTCTAAAATTTGCCTAAACTAAAAATGTGTAGGAATTGAAAGTACCACTTAAACATTACTTCCAAAATTGGTTTTAGCTGAAGATATGTAGATATACTTGAATAATTTATAATTATCTGTTCCGGTAGTTATAATTCTAAGTAAAAAGACTGAATTCTTGGGGAAGCTGGGATGGCTCAGCGAGTTAAGTGCTTGCTTTGCAGCCCCAGAGACCGAGGATCGAATTCCGGCCCTGGCGGACCCATATGCTAAACTGGGGTGTGCCCCCAGTTCAGTTCTTGGCCCGGCCTATGTGGGAGGCTCCCGGCCCAGTTCCTGACATGCGCAGCCCTGAGCCCACCTGTACAGTGAAACTATATAGTAAACTAGTTCTGTCAACTATGGAGACTGCTCTGGGGCCCTCTCCCTTCTCTCTGTGTCTCTCTGTCTCTCTCCCTCTCTGTCAAAAAAAAAAAAAAAAAGTGAATTCTTATCAAAGCTTTATTGTGATATGTCAGGGATTGAATTTCATTGATATTTCTGTTTGCGATGTGTAATGGAATGTGATGCCCTAGTTAGAAAAATTTAATACATCTTGTCCTTTTTTAAGAGTTCTCTAATAATACATTTTTTTCTTACAGTTAAAGTTACATAATTTTGCTTTTTTAAAATTCCTTATAGTCATCTCTGCTTGCATTTACCATTGACCACAATCTAGGAAAATTTGAAGAATGATAGATAGAATCACTAAGATAATAAACCCAAAACAAAGCATATTAAAGCATGAAAAGCAACAGGGAAAGGGTAGTAGTCTGTTGATTTTTCTAGATCTCTTTTCTATTATCATTGAGCTGTTTTCCTGTTTTACTTAAGGAAGTATTTTCTAAAATGTACACACCAACTCCATGATTTTTCATTTCCTGCATTTTAGTGATAGTTTTGCTTTGGTCTGTTATACCAAATAATGCATAGGAAAACTTGCTAAAATTTTTGTAGTTAGGCTTGTACATTTAACCTGCAGATTTTGCACTTAAGCCAGTTTAGAGCTCTGTGTGTACTTATGTGTATGCTTGCTTTTTAATTTCCTAATGGTGGAAGAAGGAGCTGAGGAGATAAGTACAAACCTCATTATACTTTTCAAAGGGTAAATCTTAGGATACATTTTAAAAGATTCTAATTCAGCTTCAATTTAGAGCTAAGAAGGGTACATTAGAGTTCATAATCGCTTATTTTCAGTAGCAACCTCCAACCTTATGCTTTCCTGGTGAAGTCTGTGTCATACCTCATTTTATGGAGAAAAAAAATGTCTGTTTTCAAAGAGAAACTTTTGCATTACAACCTTTCAAGACTGTTTAGTAGATTTAAGACAAACTGTGTCAACCCTGGCATAAATAGAGCCAGTTATTAGGCTGGGTTCTTTAGGTTTGATAAAATTCAAAGAGGAAGAAGGGTTTGAGATGTGAGCTACAAATCTCCTTGGTCATTAGTGCCCATAAAAAGGAGGATTAGTTCTAGAAGTACAAAAAGGACTTTTGTTGTAAGATCCCATTGTATAGACTCTTAAGATTTCCATAAAGGAAAATGCTAATATAATAGTATTCTTAAACTGTTGAAATATCTTAGGTTATTAAATAAAAAATGTCGTATTTCCATTAAAAACTGCTTTTTAAAATAATTTTTCTTTGAATTGCTGATGACATTTTTATGCTTTTGTAATCATGTGCTCTATAAGTAATTATATTAACATTAATAAAATGGATTTATAGAATACAAATTAATTTCCTCTGCAGGGAAAGAAGGGCAAATAAATTGAGTTTTTACTATGATTACCAAATGGCACAGTGGTGATGGGTGATTGTGGAAAGTTGTGAAAAGTAGAGATATAGTTTAAAAGATATATTTCACACAGATACATATGCAATAAATGCTGAGCTTGCTATATGTAAATAAATATATGTGTGTTTATAGAGAAATATAGTCATAATTAATTAGAAATGGGTACAATTAAAACTTTTAAAACTAGCTAATATTGCCCAGGCATTTCCCTTCGGGTGCCCCTAAATTGATTAACAACAGATCAGAAATATCTGTGCACAAAGAATGTGTAATAAGGCAAAACAATTTATTACATGAAAGTTACTTTATTAGGCTTTTACAAGATTTGTGTTATTGAGTGTATAATAGTGAGTGAAAGGAATTGTGGCATGTTATTCTAACTTGTCTTAACAAATTAGGAACTTAAAAGAGGGATGTCCTGAAAGTATTTAGCCATGTGATATAAAAAATAGAGGCATTTTTTCCAGATAGCCCTCGCATGTCCTTTCACTGGCTAAAAATGCATGTAGTAAATATGAATTTTATTTAATTGTTTTTATACATAATTTTAAACTATGGATTTTATCATTCTTAGAGCTTCTGTTATTACCAATAATTTTATACTAGATATTAGTAGGAAGGATCAGTACTACAGATTATTCAGATTCAGTAATATAATCATTGAAAGCCGTATTTTAATAAAAAATAAAAGAGAACTGGTGAACTCACGATACAACACATAGACAGTGTATTGTAGAATTGTACACCTGGAACCTATGTAATTTTACTAACCAATGTCACCCCAATAAATTTAATAAAAAAAGAAAAAGAGAAAGATTAAATACTAGTATTCATATGTATATTTTCTACCAGATTTAAATCGGTTGCTAACGCACAACTTCATTTTAGCAATGTCATTTAGGATCTGGTTAAGTCAAATTATATAGCTTACTTTCCTGTTATAGCTTACTTTGATAAATAATAGAATAAGGTATTCTAAATAAAGATGAATTTACTTTTGCTATAGTATATATTTAGAAGCTGACTTTTATTGTCTTGGAATTATTTTCAGTGATATCAGTGATGACTGACAGATTTCATTATACCTTTTATATTTCCTGTAGTGTATTAAATTTATCATTCATAGAAATGTTTAAAATTGATAATTAGCTTGAGTTTTTATGTTTCACTTTTAAATTTTAAATGTTTAATATGTTGAGTGGTTTTGTATACAATGACTTACGTACTTTTCTCTTGCATTGTAAAATTAAAATTTGCTTTCAAACAGCTTATAGTATAACTCTTACAGCAAAATATGTATTATTAGTATAGTTCTAATAATGGCAGTGCTTTGTTTAATTGTTCAAAGTAGCAGAAATTTAGTTCTATAGTTAGTATAGATAAGTTATTTTAGAAGTATGGTAAATAAAAGGGAAGTTAAAATAAAAATTCATAGTCACAGCTTGAAAGCTGGAAGACATTCTGAATATCACATGGATTAACCTTTTACAGAAAGGAAATTAACATTGTTGGTGGTAGAAGTGCTTTCTTTCTAGACAACTGCTGTTATTGGAGGAATCTGAGCCATTTAAGGCCCATCTCATTAAACTGATCCATTGTATTGCAGACTGGAGTCCATTTACATTTGAATATATATTAATTTTTGTCAGGGACTAGAATACCTAGCAGCTCTAAGCAAATATGATATAAAGCCAAAGGACTTGACTTAGCAACAACATATAACATTTAAAAAGTATTATAATTGTACAGAAGTGATAAGTGATTTAAAAAGACAAAACTTTTGTGCCCAACCTCCTTCCCACCCTGGAATAATATATCTAGCGTACATTTGATTTATGGATTATGTTGCAGTTTCTAAATAAACATTTTTTATTACTACTCAGTAATAGGGTTTTTTGAGTAGAAGAAATAAGGAGGGAAGTGGGAAATAAAAATTATATTACTGTGTGGTAACTGTTAAGTGCTTACATTCCCCCCACAATATTGTCTTGTACTGTATGATTTTTCAGCATTTAAGAAGCGGTTTTGTTCTTTATAGCTGAACCAATAACGTTTCCATCTGGAGGAGGCAAGTCATTTATTATGGGTTCTGATGATGTTTTGTTAAGTGTACTGGGCCTTGGAGACCTTGCAGACTTGACGGTAACAAATGATGCAGACTATAGTTATGATGTAAGTTCAGTTTTATTTTTAATTTTTTAATGATTTAATAGAAGGCTTCTTAGTTTTTGAAAACCCTTATAAAACAGAATTAATGTTAGGGTGCATGGAAAAGATAAGTTTAAGCGTGTCAATATGTTGATTTGAATTGACTTTTTTTTATAACTATTCTTTGTAGTGTAAATTTTTTTTAGATATTGTGGATTAGTTAGGAGTCTGGGATGGTTGATTACCTTAAAATATTGGTTGAAAAATATCTATCTTTAGTGATCAACTCTCAATTACTGGCTCAACGTAAGCCATATTTTGGTGTTAATAAGAGAAAAATTGAGAACCTGAATCATTTGTCTTCAGGATACCTCTTTAAAAACATGTTTTATTTTTTGAACTTCTTTTTTTGTTTGTTGTTTTTTTTTTTGAGGATAAAAATATTAGCTTGCCATTTCCTGAATACTTAGTTCTTTATTTGAGGAATGGAAAGAGGATGGGGGTGGATGGGGAGGACAGTGTTAGAAGTGAAACTAGTCTTGGATTAAATTTTTTATAGACAATAAACACTCAGTTGAGAATTAACTATAATATATGTGGTTAGATTTTGTATTAATACTTTTGCAGTTTTTTGGCAAATTTTTATTTTTCTAATGAATTTTTTCTACATTTTACACTTATATTTAGCGTGCTTTTGAGACATCAGCCTTGGTGGGCTGGATTGTTCTTATTAATGTTCTTAAAGTATATAAGGAACTAAATTCTAGTAAACTTTTGACTACTTTGGAAGAGGTTTCACAGCCTATCTTTACAGATGGAGAAATAAAGGTAAAAAGATTAACCTCTTAATAATATCAACAACAATAAAAATATCCTTAGACTTTTAGAAAGTAACTACCTTTAAAAAATACACATGCTAATTTTCTAAATAATAATTTACTCAATATTGTACCCTTGGATTTTTGGTAGTAATGTATATAATTTTTATTATTTTTATGTAAAGTATTGCAGCATGGTAGTTTTTTTATTGTTCTGACATTGAATAGGATCTTTAGTCTGATGATTAGATGAAAGAGATTAAGTGACTCTTTATTTGACCTAGCTATTTGAAAGCTAGTGAAATTACTCCAAGTTCATATTAAATGATAAAGAGTTCTTATAGTTTTGAAGGTACATTAAATTTCTACTACACACTTTAGCATAGAAGTTTTTAAAATATATGTTTTAAACACACGAAAACAAAAAAACAAAAAATTCCACATGCCTATCAATTTACTCCTTTTACCACTAAATATTGTGCTCTTTCTTTTTAGTTACCTGCCAATAAAGATGCCTTTCGAAAGACATGGAACCCCAAGTATACACTACGTAGCCATTTTGATGGAGTGCGGGCATTAGCTTTTCATCCTATAGAACCTGTGTTGGTTACTGCTTCTGAGGACCATACTTTGAAACTTTGGAATTTACAAAAAACAGTTCCTGCCAAAAAGTAAGTATTTTAATCTTAGCCTGTGTTTTTTCCCTTCCATATTTGCTGATAATTATAAGTAATTGTTCTTTATGTTCCCATATCATTTATGCAATCGCATGATCTTAACTGTTTCTTGAATATTAACCAGTGATTTATGATTTTTTAATTGCCTTCTCTTCCCCCACACCCCTTTTTCTTACTTCTTTTAGGAGTGCCTCTTTAGATGTAGAGCCTATCTACACATTTAGGGCCCACATGTAAGTTTTATTGAATTAGTACTTAATTAACAACCACAGTATTGCAAACTATTATTTTATTTGTCAATCCTCAAACCTTGTTATTTTTTGATGTTTGTTTTATATTAGGGAACACAGTGGTTGAATAATGTTTTTAATTATTGTATTAATGAGAATATAATCATTAGTGTTCAGATATACATGTTTACATTAAGCAGTTTTTAGATACCACATCTATTTAGAGGTTGGGTACAGATAAGAATTTCTTCTTAGGCTTTATAAGTAATTTTTTCCCTCTTTTCCTGTAATAGTGGTCCTGTTTTATCATTAGCTGTTAGTTCTAATGGAGAACAGTGTTTTAGTGGTGGTATTGATGCAACCATCCAGTGGTGGAATATGCCTAGCCCTAATGTGGATCCATATGATACATATGGTAAGTAAAAGTTTCAAAATGTATTTTTTTAAGTGAATGGAGCTGGCAAAAGTAAACACCTTTGAATATTATAAAGTTGTTTAAATGTGTATTTGTCTCTTCCATTTATTAGAAATTTGCTTTATTACAGTGAAAAATTAAAACCCGTATGCCATGAATATTAAATCCTATGAATTGGTACTTTCTCTTTGGTAATTTTATGGTGTCCGAAAAAAACAAACAAACCTGTATTAATTAATTTCAGTATTAGTTGCAAAAAAGAGGAGTAAAATTTAAGGGATAATCTTTTAAACTTTAAGAAATACCTATTTTTCATGTATAAGACAATATTTTTTCCTAAAATTGTGAGACTAAAAATTGGGGTTTATCTTATACATGGTAGTAACCATGTATTGATTTCTTAATGTTGGGTTAGAATAGTAGGGGTTGTCTTATACGTGGGAGCATCTTATGCATGAAAAAATATGGTAACTTGTGTAGTTCAAACGTTTTTAGCAGAAGACAATAGAAACAATTAGGGACAGTAAGAGTATATATCAGTACAACTTTTTAGAGGACAAAATATTCTTAATTGGGGAAGCTGGAATGGCTCAGCTGGTTAAGCGCTTGCTTTGCATCCCCAGTGACCAAGGATCAAATCCTGGTCCCGGCCCGTGTGGACCCATGTGCTGAGCTGGGGCATACTTCCCATGCAGGAGGCCCCCAGCTTAGTTATCATCCTGTGTCTTCCCCCACCCCCTACCCCTGACTTGAGGGGGTGTGCCTTCCATGCAGAAGGCCCCCAGCCCAGTTCCTGCCCTTCGCGGTTCCCCACCCACCTGTGTGGAACAAAACTATGTTGAAAGCTGAAGACTGACAACTATGGAAACTGCTCTAGGCACTCCCTCTTCTCTCTCTCTCTCTCTCTCTTTCTCTTTCTGTGTTAAAAACAATAAAATCTTTAATATATATATATATATGTATATATATATATATATCCTTAATTAAAAAGCAACTTACAGTTGCCACTTTTAGAATCTGTCCCACAGAAATACTTATATATTACATGTGTTCAGATAGATTTATAAGGGCATTGTTTGGAATTGTAAAAATTAAAACAAAATGAATATTTAGTATGAGAATGGTTAAATAAACAGGGTCTACTTACTGGTTAGTTCATTTAAAAAGAATTTTGGCTCTTTGATCTTTTTATTTAACACACTTAGTGCCTAAATTTTCCAGGTATAATGTTAAGCTCTACATCAAGAAATATGAATTAATATAGTGGAAAAGATAGAAAGTAAACAGATCAGGGGAAGCCAGGATGGCTCAGTGGGTTAAGTGCTCACTTTGCACTCCTTTGCACTCCTTTGCAGTGCCAGGGACTGAGGATCGAATCCCGACCCCGGCCCGTGCGGAACCATATGCTGAACTGGGAGCTTCCCCAGTTCAGTTCTCTCTCTGTCTCTGTCTCTGTATCTCTCTCTCTCTCTCTCTCTCTTTCTCTCTCTGTCAAAAATAAATAAATAAAAATATATTAAAAATAGACAAAAAATAAATACATTAAAAAAAAAAAAAAAAAAAGTAAACAGATCAGTAAGGGGGATAGTCTTTGGTTACAAATTTTGGTAAGTGCCTTGAAGATGCAGTACTATGAGAGAGAGTAACAGAATCATCTTTAGATGTAGTCTAAAATAGTGATATTCAAGCCAAAATCTAAAGGATAAAAGGGAAATTTTAGATAGTAGTCCCTCCTTATCTGCAGTTTCACTTTCTGCAGTTTCAGTTACCCAAGGTCAACCACAGTCCAAAAATATTAAATAGAAACTACCAAAAATAAACAATTCATAAGTTTTACATTGCATGTCATTCTGAGTAGCATGATGAAATTGAACACCATTCCTCTCCATCCTGCCCAGGGATGTGAATCATCCCTTTATGCAGCATAACCACACTGTATACACAACCTACCCATTAGTCACTTAGTATCTGTCTTGGTTACCAGATCACTTGTGAGGGTATGGCAGTGCTTGTGTTCCAGTAACCTTTATTTTACTTAATAAGAGTAGTGATGCTGGCTATTTGAGTATGCCAGAAAGAAGCTGTAAAGTGCTACCTTTAAGTGAAAAGGTGAAAATTCTCAGCTTAATTAGGAAAGAAAAAATTATATGTTGAAATTGCTAAAATCTGCAAATCTTCTATCCATGAAATTCTGAATAAGGAAAAAAATTCATGCTAGTTTTCTGAGAGAAACACACATTCAAATAACTTATAATATATTTTATAATTATTAATGATTGTTAATATCTTACTGTGCCTGATTTATAAATTAAACTTTATCATAGGTATGAATGCACAGGGGAAAACTTAGTGGTATATATAGTTTTGTACTATCTCGTTTCAGACATCCACTGGGGGTCCTTGCATATAAGGGGTGGAGGGAGCCACTGTAAAGAGTTTTAAGCCAGAAAGTTACCTGTAAATGTAGGGTTTAAAAAGCTTACTTTGTCTGTTGCAAGGATATTGGGGGAAGAGTCAAGAGAGGAATACCAGTGTAATGTTGTAAAGTTGTAATGTAATGGTCCATTAGACTGGGTGAAAGATGATGTTGCCAAAATTAGAGTATTTGTAAAGCAATTGTGAGCAGAGCAGTTGGAGACAAGTAGATTTAAGATATACTGAGGAGGTAGAGTAGAATAATAAGTATCTACTGGTAAAGTGACAGGTGCATGATTCTTATAATTTATATGTACCCTTTTGAAATATACAGTTGAGAAGTTTTTACTGTATTTATAGGATTGTGCAACCATTACCACTATCTTTTTCAGAATATTTTCATCACCACTTTTTGACACAAGCAATTGAATATGTGATAGTAGCATTTGTTGAAATGGGGGCAGAACAGGTGTGAGAAGATGAAAGATAGTGAGTTTGGGTTTTAGACATGTTAAGAGATGGCAATATCAATTAGATAATATCAGTACCAAGATTTGAGAATGCATAATGTAATGTGGAGGGTGTGTTGTATAGGGTAAGAAGAGAAGGAACTCTTGACATTGTGAGTAGCTAGAGCAAGAAAGCCAACAAAGGAAACTGAGAAAAGACTGGCCTTTGCAGTTGAAAGAAGTGAGCGGGAGAGTATGGAATTATGGAAACATAACAAAAGAAGAAAACATTTTGAAAAGAAAGAAGCAGCCTGCACTTCCAGTGTCACTGAGAGTTCTAATTGTATGATGATATAAAGGTTTATGTTTGTAAATGACAAGTAGGTTACCTAGATTTGAGGCAGATAGAACAAGGTTGGATGCAGGGACTAACCCGAGGGGTGAAGGGACTTCTGGGTAACCTTTCAATGTACAGTCTATTGATGAAAAGCAAAGTGATAAGAACATGAAGAGAGGGGAGGGAAGGGGAGAAAAGGGGAGGGAGAGGGAAAGAGAGATCATCAGAGAGAAAAATTTTATGTTTTGTAGAATAGAGTTCATTGGTATTTTAGCAAGGGTCATTTTGATGTGTTGGTATTAGAAGCTATATTAGAATGATTTGGGGAGTACATAGGAGGTATAAAAAAAAGAAAGTATTCTATGCTTTCCTACTGTTTAATGCAAGGTAATGAAGGTTTTTTGTTTTATGTTGAGAGATGCTAGAGTTTGTTTCCTTGTGTATTCAGAGGACGAGGAGAATTTGTGTAGTAGGGAAACATTAAACATGAAAGCAAGTTAGAATTGAATGGAATCCAGAATACACCAGTGGAGTTAGCCTTTGATGGGAAGGAGGACAATTCCTTACTTATATCTAGAAGCATGGAGGAGATAGCTTTAGACACTAGCAGATTTATAGATTGGGAGGCAGGAAGTTGAGAAGTGTTTCTATTTCAATGCTATTTTCTCAGTGAAATATGAGAGATACTCATTATTGAGGATGAGTGGTTGGGAACTGAGAACTGCAGAGATGATAAATATTTACGGAAAGTTGGAGTTTACTAGAGAAACAGGATTATAGAATTATAGGACAAAATGATGTACAATGTTATTAGTTACCATGTCATCAAGCAATGAATGGATAAAATGTAGTATATTCATGCAATGAAATATTAGTCAAAGATGAAAAGAAGTACTAATACATGCCATTATTATACAATATGGATGAACCTTGGAAACATTATGCTAAGTGAAAGAAGCCACAAAATGTCCAGAATAGGCAAATTTGTAGAAACAAAGTAGGTTTATGGTTGTAAAGGGTTTGGAAAGGCTGGGAGAAAGAATTTGGGGGAAATGGCTAATTAGTGATGAAAATGTACTCAGGTTGGTGTGATGATTGTACAATTCTGAACATAAAGGAAATCACTGAATCGTACATTTTAAGTTGGTGTATAGTATGGGAATTATAGCTAAAAAGCTGTTTTGTTTTTGTTTTTTTAAAGCATATGTTTCTTAACAGAAAATTGTGAAAGTGCAAGAATGTATGGGGGGGATAAAAATAATCTATATTTCCAAAACTTAGAAGAGATGGCCATTGTATACACTTTGTTTTATCTTTTTATAGCTGGTATGTGTAGTCTTATACTTAATTATAGTGGTGTTATTTTTATATACCAAAGCATTTCTTTTAAACTACTTTTAGCTAATTTTTGTTTGTTTCTTTTTTTGTTTCTTCCCAGAGCCAAATGTTCTAGCTGGCACTTTAGTTGCTCATACAGATGCTGTCTGGGGTCTTGCATATAGTGGCATAAAAAATCAATTACTGTCTTGTTCAGCAGATGGCACTGTTAGGTTATGGAATCCACAAGAAAAATTGCCATGTATTTGCACTTACAATGGAGACAAGGGTAAGTAAATTTTGCCTCTACAAAAAAAAACAAAACACTTTTTTTTTTTAAAGCTGGAAGATAGAAAAGACAAAGCAATTGATTTACTGTTTCTTTGCTGCTCTAAGAGCTATATTGAAAGAATTTTATAAGGCTTGTGATTGTCTTTTTACTTTGTAATTTTTATAAACAAGAAAGATGCTTTGCAAGTATATCCTATAGCTCAGTGCTTTTTTCAGGACATGTCCAATTTTAAAAAAGAAAACAATTTGTGTGTAGCAATGGAGTAGACAAATGAGGCTACTCATCAGGACAGCATGAGACCCTCTGCCTGCTACAGGTGGCGGCTGCCCACAGAGACTGAAGGTCAGTCTCAAGAATACCTGTAAACGGTGTGTGAGCACACTGATACAGAAGTCTAGCCATAATCATTGAAATAGCACCCTTAACTGGAAATACAAACTGGGTTATATGCATGATTTCAACTTTTTTCCTGTCAAGGCTTTAACCGGTTTTCCTTGTGATCATATATTTATATACTGTATTGGTCTTATTTTCCAAGTCTTTTTTTTTTTTTTTAATGTCATTAGCTTCTTCTTTTTTTTTTTTTAATATATTTTTATTTATTTTTGACAGAGAGAGGGAGAGAGAGATACAGAGAGAGAGCTGAACTGGGGGAGCTCCCCAGTTCAGCATATGGTTCCTCATAGGCCGCGGCTGGGATTCGATCCCCGGTCCCCGGCGCTGCAAAGTGAGCGCTTAACCCACTGAGCCACCCCGCTTCCCCCCAAGTCATTTTTAAAAATCAGACCTTTTATTTTTATTTAAAAAGTATGTTTTGTTTTAAGATATTTTAGGTGAATAGTGTATACTCGTATGCTTAATTTGTTGGGTCTCTTAGATATCATAGTGATTCTACTAGGTTTTCAATTAGCAAGCTTTGAGGAAAAGGTTTATTTAGGTATTTGTTTCTATCTTCATCCGGGTAATTAATTGCTTGGCTCCAGATTTTATCTAGTTATGCATTGATCTGGCCAGTTGAATTTATTATCTTAAAGAGAGAAATTGCTTCTCAAGCTACTTTAGGATAGTACTGTATCAGTGGGTTCCAGAGTCCAAGTTTCATTTTCATAGACCAGAAAATTTGACTTGTATTAACTACTTGATAAGGCTCATAGGTCTCAGACAAGTGAACCCGTCTCCCACAACGGTGATGTTAGAATGCTAAATTTATCATTTTACACTAAGAAATATAATTGGCAAGTGGACCAAAAGACTCATTCAGGATTTTTTTTCTTAGGAGAAAATGCGTAGAACAAATAATTTCTGCACATCTACACTCATTTTAAGACGCCTCTAGCTATATTTTTTGTTTTTCTTTTTTTTATTATATTGTTTTTGACAGAGAGAGAGACAGAGAGAAGGGGGAGGATCCAGAGCAATCTCCATAGTTGTACATCATTAGTTTTCGATATAGTTTTACTCCGCAGGTGGGCACAGGGCTGTGTAGGGCAGAAAATGGGCCCGGGGGCCTTCAGCATGGGAGGCATGCCCCCACTAGGGGCCTCCCACATGGGAAGCTTGCCCCCAAGAGAAGTCCAACTGGTGGCAAACCCCAGTTCAGAATATGGGTTCACACAGGTCAGGGCCCTGATATGATCCTCGCATCCCCGGGCTGCGAGACGGCACTCATCCCGCTGAACTATCCCGGCATCCTCTATGTCTTTTTTTATTATGTTAAATAGAATGTTATAAAAACCTTAAATAACTGAGGGAAAGTTACCTATTATATAGCTCACCATTTTAACACAAATGCTTTCTTTTTTATTAACATTATTTCAAGAATATTTGAATTCTTTTTCCTTACCAGAAAAGCAGAGATCTAAATTGTTGCGTTTACACTGTGTCTCTTTGGGCTTCTTTCAGAGCATGGAATACCTACATCAGTTGACTTTATAGGCTGTGATCCAGCTCATATGGTTACCTCTTTCAACACTGGCAGTACAGTAATTTATGATTTAGAAACATCACAGTCATTGGTGATGCTTTCATCACAAATAGATTCTGGTAAGTTTTCTTGGGTTTCTTTGAAACCTTAAATTATTACACAGTAGAGCATGATATTTTAATTTTCATATTTTGACATTTTAGGGTGAAAAAATAGTTTCAATTGTGTTATAGTTGTACTTATTTATATTCTGCTATTTTCTTG
This sequence comes from Craseonycteris thonglongyai, assembly GCA_004027555.1. Taxonomy (NCBI): domain Eukaryota; kingdom Metazoa; phylum Chordata; class Mammalia; order Chiroptera; family Craseonycteridae; genus Craseonycteris; species Craseonycteris thonglongyai. The sequence goes on along the minus strand of PVKE010003656.1, from coordinate 4,870 downwards.
GATTTCAAACCTTGGGTGGTTATATGGGGGTAGAGGAATGAGTAGGATAATATAAAGGTGAAAGCAAGAGCAATGATTTTAAATTTTTAATGGAAATAATGTAGAAGTAGAGAAATTAATCAAATGAACCTGATTAACTCATCTAGTTTCAATAATTATGTATAAATAGCCAATGTTGTTAAGTGTAAAATGTGGTATGTGTTTTGCAATTTATTACAACTCCTGCAAATAGGAATCCAAATACCGTAAGGTCCATGCATTGCAACTGACAATAGTTCTTTCAAGTCTCTTTTCGTCTGTAGGTTCTCCTTTGATTTCTTTAATTTCTCTTGATTTTTTTATCGAAGAAATTGGGTGGTTTGTCTTACAGAATTTTCCACAGTCTGGATTTTGCCATTTGCATCTTTGGGATATCATTTAACATACCGGTACTCCTCTGTTCGTTTTACTTCCTGTAAATTGGTTATAACTCTGGAAGCTTATTCAAATTCAGTTTCAACATTAATTGTCTGCATTTTAAAGTTTTTAAAAGTTTTTAGCAAGACTACTTAGTAGTAATTTGGGAATATTTTCAGAAATAAATATTCTCTGATTATCTTTTTCTTATGTTTCCAGTCTTGATCTTTACCTGGGTTCATTAATTAACTATTGAGAAATGACTTTATAATTCTGCCATTACGTCTCCATTTATTAGATAGACTATTTCAGTATACTTCTCATTAGTAATTTGGCTACCCTAGAGATTATAAAAGAAAGGCAAGATAAATTGTTGATTGTTTTTTTCCCCCTTTACCAGTTCTCAAAATAGTAATGAGGTAGTTCTTTAGTATCCTTCAAAGGTTACCAACCAGTGAGTCTTTCAGGTGTTGTTTGTTTTTATTATCCTTATAATCTCTCTTGGAGGTAAATGTATGTGATGTTTCAATTCATTGCAGGTATTCTCTTTATTGCTACACAGATTATTTCATCTTTGGCCAGGGGAGCTTAATCAAGTTTGCTCCTAAATTTTTTTGTTTTTGTTAAATTTATTGGGGTGACATAGGTTGATAACAATTACATTGTTTCCAGGTGTATAACTCTACATTACATCCTGAATTTTTTTGACATGGTCCTGGTAGTCAATGGTAGCTTTTTTTTCTGGTATGACAAGATGTTCTAGGTTTATCTTGTTAATTTTGTGTCCCAGATCTGAAACAGACATTTCTCTAAAGAGCAGTGGTTTCTTTAAGTAAAAAATGGCATTTAGAGACCACTGTCTAGGTCTTAGGCTATTGGGTTGATCCTCATGGTTTTCATGGCTCTTGAGTTGGTTATTGGTTTATGCTTTTTCTTTCTTTCTTTCTTTCTTTTTTTTTTTTTTAATTTATTTTTATTGTTTTTGCCAGAGGGAGAGAGAAAGGGGAAGGCCCAGAGCAGTCTCCATAGTTGCATGTCATTAGTTTTCTACAGTTTCATTCCATAGGTGGGCACTGGGCTTCATAGTGCAAGAAATGACCGGGGGCCTCCCACATAAGTAACTTGCTTCGGTGAGAACTGAACTGGGGGCACACCCCAGTTCAGCACATGGGTCTGCACAGACCCATGGGGCTGGGATTCAGTCCTTGGACTCGAGCTGCAAGACAAATGCTTAACCTGCTGAGCCATCTTGGCATCCCTGGTTTATGCTTTTTGAATGGACAGAGCCACAAATGCATTAAAAAAAAACAACACAAAACACTGATAACTTTATATAAATATACTTCCAATTCAAATTCAGATTTATTTCATTGATTTATGTCTTCACCTCATTTTATATGTACCAAAATTTTGAGTTTTCATCAAAAACATTATAATCTCTTATTTTATTTATCTCACAGTACACATACAGAATAAGAATACCAAAACCACCACAGTGGTTTAATTACTGATGACATTTTGTATTTGGGATATATTCATTTCACTAGGGATGGGCATTCTTAATTACTGTGCTTTAAAGTTACTGGAAATATTTCATTTATTTGTGCTTATACCACCAATTGGATATGTAGTTAAGTTCATTTGTTTAACTTTACTTTTGATTTTTCGTGATTGTTTTTTTTAAATCATTTTGATAATTATGTAAAACATTTAAATAGATCTATTGTCAAATTTCAAACCAAATTATACGCGTTAAGAATTGTCTTTCCCGGTGTTTTTTCACCTCTAACTCCTCTCTCCCTTTTCCATTAGTAATTAGACACACACACACACACACACACACACACACACACACACACACTTTTTTTTGATAATGTGTTTAAGTTCAGTTAAGAGTTCATATATACGTGTGGAAGGAATGATTTACATAAAATCTAATAATGTTGATGATGCATTCTCATTTGTTTTGATTCTTCTCTCATCTCTAATCAAAAATTAGGAGCTTGATAGTAAAAATAAAGGTCTCATTACTAAGAACATTAATTCCAGTTCTTTGGTTTTTAAGTGTTTTAAGAATTCTAAACTACCTATATTGACAGTCTGCTTTAAAATACTTATAATGTTTTTAAACTTGAGCTTAGTATTATTCATATAATAATACATGATGGCTTAAACATTTATTTTTTTAAAAATTATATTTCTCGAGCCCTAGTTTTAGTTCTCATTTTGTTTGTTTGTGTGTTTTATACAAAGGCTTTGGTTTTGTTTTTTTTATTATTATTAAATGTTGGGAGCAATATTGGTTAATAAAATTACATAGGTTCCAGGTGTACATTTATACATTACATCATCTGTGTTGTATGCATACTTACCACCCAGTCAGTTCTTCAGTCACCATATATTTAATGTCCTTTTCCTTCTCCCCCAGCCCCTCTCCCCCTTACTGTCTAGCAACCACTACATTATTGACGGTGTCCATGAGTTTTTGTTTCTTTGTTGTTTGCAGTTTTATATTCCACACGTTAGTGAAGTCATATGGTTCTTAGTTTGTTCTGTCTGGCATATTTTGCTTAGTGTGATGATCTTGAAGTCCATCCATGTTATGGCAAATAGCAGTATTTCATCTTTACTTATTATGCCTGAGTAATATTTACCACAACTCTTTATCCAGTCATCTATCAAAGGACACTTTGATTGTTTCCAGAACCTGGCCACCATGAACAGTGGTGCAATGAACATTGGGGTACATATAATAATATCTTTGTAGACTAAATTTTCAAATTTTGGGGGGGTAGATACCCAGAAGGGTATTGCTGGGTCATGTGGTAACTCTATTCTTAATTTTTTGAGGAACCTCCTTACTGTCTTCCATAGTGGTTGTACCAATTTACATTCCCAGCAGTGTTTAAGGGTTCTTTTTTCTGCACACCCTCTCCAACATTTGTTATTATTTGTTTTACTGATTATAGCCATTCTAACATGTGTGAGGTAATATCTTATTATGGTTTTGATTTGCATTTCTCTGATAGCTAATGAAGTTGAGCATTTTTTCATATATCTTTTGTCTATTTCTGTGTCTTGGGAAGGTGTTCAGATCCTCTGCCCATTTTTAATTGGTTTATTTTTTATTGTTGTTGAGTTGAGTGAGTTCTTTATATATTTTGATAATACAGTAGTCCCTTATTGTAGGTGGTATTTGCTAAAAGTTTTTATCATTTGGTTAGTTGTCTTTTTATTTCTTGATTTTTTGTTGTTGTTGCTATGCAGAAGCTTTTTAGTTTGATGTAGTCCCATTCATTTATTTTTACTTTTACTTCCCTTGCCTTTGAGGTCAAATTCATGAATTCCTCCCTGGACTCTAGGTCCATGAATTTAGTATCAATGATTTCTTCTATGCAGTTTATTGTTTCAGGTCTTATGTGGAGGTCTTTGATCCATTTTTAGTTAATTTTGGTATATGGGTGACAACTTATCCAAGTTTATTCTTTTTGCATGTAGTTTTCTGGTTTTTATGTTTAAGACTAAACAAAGTCATCCTCTAGCTTCTAATTGAAGATTTGAATTTTGTTCATTGTCTTCCTTTATTTTGCAGATTTGCAATCCAGTAATCACATTAACAGAGTAGTAAGTCATCCTACACTTCCTGTTATAATAACTGCTCATGAAGATAGACACATCAAATTTTTTGACAATAAAACGGGTAAGTAGGCTATCTTAATTTCTTTTCAGTCATATTAAAAATTCTATAAATTTGAGGAAATCAAAAATACTATTACATTTCTAAGATTTATCTTGTTTCAGGGAAGCCAGGATAGCTCAACGGGTTAAGCACTCGCTTTACAGCCCTGGGGACTGAGGATCGAATCCCAGTTCCCACTCTTAATGGCCCCCACCCACCTGTTGGAACAAAACCATGTTGAAAACTGATGACATATAACTATGGAGACTGCTCTGGGCTCTCACCCTTCTCCCTGTCTCTCTCTGTCTCTGTCTCTCTTTGTCAAAAATAATAAATCTTAAATAAAAAAAAGATATATATTGTTTGAGAGAAGGAGAGAGAGAGAAGTGGGGAGGGCCTAGAGCAGTCTCCATAGTTGTACATCATTAGTTGTGACATAGTTTCATTCCACACAGGTAGATGTAGGGCTGTGTGGGGTGGAAACCAAACTGGAGACCTCTCACATGGGAGGCGAGAACCTTCGCCACCATCCCAGCAGTTACCAGTTGTGCCACAGTTCAGCATATGGGTTTGCACAGCCTAGGGCTGGGATCCAATCCCCGCACCTTGAGGTTGCAAGGCAAGTGCTCAACCTACTGAGCTACCCCGCATCCCATAAAAATACTATTCTTTTTTTTAAAAAGGTTTATTTTTATTGTTCTGACAAGAGAGAGACAGAGAGAAGGGGGAGAGCCCAGAGCAGTCTCCATAGTTGACAGGATTTGTTTTCCATATAGTTTCACTCCACAGGTGGGC
>PVKE010003655.1:0-61812 GCA_004027555.1 Craseonycteris thonglongyai | reverse complement strand
GTTTCTAAATATATTGTATATATAACATTATATACTATTAAGGTATATGAAGAGTTTATGCTTCCAAATGACAGGTATTACAGAAATGTAAAGAATACTATACATAAAATTCTTCTATTATAAAGTTATGTAAGGCTGATAAGTGATACTTGAATATCTGCACTGTGTACATTTGGATAGCATCTAACAAAAGCACTTTCTTATTATTTAGTCCTTATTATAACCTCAAAGGTAATACGGTAGGTAACATCAGGAAAGTGAAGTTTAGGGCATCGAAGTAAAGTGCCAAAAGTTGGATAGCTAATACATGCCTCAATCACAAGATAAACCAAATTCTCAGACCCCCAACCTGGGCTTCTTAGATCATGTCATACTGTCATTTATAGAAATTACCTGTAAATATATATGCATCTTCCAGCAACTTTACTAATGGTTCATAACCTAAAACATGGATAGCAAAAATCAGAGCCAAGTATGGGAAGCAGTAGTTCTTCTGTTTTCTGTTTTGTTTAGAACAGGATGTCTGGTCAGTCTATTGGCAGACTTATCTCCTGCCACATAAAAATTGCGTAAATTATTACGCAATTTTAATAGTTATACATTTATCACTTATCTCCAGCCACATAAATTTTGTTGTTCTTAAAACCTCTAATACTTAGTCCTAAATTCACAGTGGTCTTAATATTAACTTGCAGATTTGCGCTTTGCTGTCATCAGTCTCTCAGCTTTTGACTTCAACATGCAATCTTCTAATCTCATACTTAGGCATATAAACCCTGCTGGGGTATTTTTATTGAATAGTGTATCATCTTGCCTTTCAAAAGAATATAGGTGGCATTTATATTTTTTAAGATGTGTTTAGGGGTCTCCTACATTTAGCGTGAAATCATTTTAAAAGTCCACTAATTTTTACATTTTCTGACAGTGGGATTTGCTAGCTAATCTACTAACTGAATTGGATTTCTAAAAAAAAAAAGGTTTGAAAGTCTTCAAGTTTTACAGTGGTACTCTATAATAGTTTCCAATAGGGTTATGATTTTTTCCAACCTCTGTCAACATGTCAAAGTTAATCACATATTGTTAGACTATTCTCTTTGCTAACTTTCTACACCAAACCAAATCAAATGTAGCTTCTTCGCCTTCTTGTGTATTTACTGTCATGGTCATGAGGTTACCGCATCCATGTGGAGTCCAGACTTATAGACCTTTTAGCATGAATCATGAGTCAAAACTAAGTCTTGATATAATTTAATAGATCAATGATATCTTTCTTTGAAAGGGAATAGAAAAGAGAAATAGTGACTCAGGCCTTGAACCAGAATTTCACAGTTATTTGCCAAGTCTGTGTCCTAATCTCAAATGTTCTTTAGAAACAAAAACATCATTCAAGACAAGTAAGGCCACCGTGAACTGGGAATCACTTGACTTTGTTTACTTTCAGTGACTATGAACCAGTGACATTGAACTCTTATCAAATGCTTAGGTATCAGCAAAAGTAGACTTAGCTTGAAATCTGGTAATCTTTATAAGGAATTTGAACATTATTCATTTATTTATTCATTCACTCATTAGACCTTGGGTAAATATGCCAGGCAATCTATGTGCATTGGATAAAAGATAATCTCATGAATCTAATAATCTATCTGATGACGTCAATGACATTCTGTCTGAGAGATATAAAAGACTAAAGTTAAAATGTAGACCACCTTGTCAGTCACTAACAGATATTTTTTATGTGGCTGAAGCTATAGTTTCTAAAAAAAAAGCAGAGGAAATGTGGATAAGTGTATTGTTTACTTTGACACTCTATTATGTTTTGTTTGGGTTATAGAAAAATATGGTTTCCTGGCTATGTTCAGTGATGTCTGACCTAAATTCAGTTCTCAGTGGACAGTAGACACTTCCTTTAAAACCACCACCCTGTGCTATGTGGATATTTATGAGCTATTAACTATATATCCAATTATTTTGGCATAGCATTTGCCATAGAATGTTGTAAGAAGTATAACATGACTGCATTGCCCCCCAAGAAAGTTTGAAATCAAAATCTCATTAAACATATAGCATAGGCCCCATTCATATAAGAATGGGTAAGAATTTGATTAAATGCATTCCCAGAAACCATCTCTATATCACCTGACACAGGACAGTACTTACAAGCACAGAATTCTCTAGTCACTTTCCTAGATTTAGCTGAGGTTGCTCCTATAGTTCACTTGTGTTTACAGGAGAGTTAACCTGAATTTACAATTTCCTTGATGTCTCCTACACCAAGATAAACTTGAGAGCATTAGAGGTCAAGGCTTACCAATACAATCGGGGCTCATTAGAGCTGTACGTAAAATGTTGGCTTGCCTAAGAATATTCACTCAGATCTCATTCTAATCTATATGTTTAACAGCTGGTGAATCCAGACTGCATGAGTCTCTTTTTCCCAATACAGGAACAATCAGCTCCTCATGCAAATGTATTTTGTTGGTGGTATTACAAAAGGGGTATAGACTGGGAAGACCATTCCTGGAAATGATGTTGCCATGGGTGACTCTTCTTTTCCCTGTAAGACAGCTGGGGAACAGACCTCATTCCCTTGGGTGATCCCAGCCAGGTTTCAGGTAAATGTGGTAGTCCAAAGGGTAGAGGAAGAAATCCCATTCTCCATATTAATAAGCCAAGTTAAAATAAAACATTATTTGGGAAATAAAAACAAATGATCCATCTCTTCAAAAAAATCTTAGGGCAGCACTTAGTAAAATAATATCACATCTCAAAGTCAAATAGTGATGTTATTGAAATTATTTTAATATACATTGGCCCAGACACAGTGTTTTCAGTGTTACATGGATAAAAGAGTGGCATCCTTACCCATCTATTAAAGTGTCAATTTCTGGATTAATTGCTACAAGAAGTCCCACCACCACTCCACTTTATTGCATCTTGGCTTTAGAAAGAGAATAAAATATCAATATACACACCATTCCAAGTCATATAAAATTCTCATTTTATCCAGAACAAAATGGATAAATACCAATGGGACATATTTTTGTCATTTGCACTGTACATTACATAGTGCTGAAGAGCCTTATTTTGAGTGTAAATGGGCAGAATTTCCTCTATACTTTTCACAGTCATTTAATCTTTCTCTAAGAAGATCATATCCTCATGGATGAAAAGGGAGTTTGCCATCTTTTACATTATTTATCTGGAAATAATTTAACGGTGGAATTTGTGATGAGATCATCACAATATTTTTGCTTATGACTGCATGGGGTTACATAAAAAATAATGACATGACACAAGCCAATATCATTACAGAATTCCCTCCATAGGCTTTTGGAGATAGCTCTTTTCCAGATTAGTTGGATGTTCTTTCACGATAAGGGAGTTAATCAAAAAAAGTCAAGAAGTTTAACTCTCTAATATTTATCCCAGTGATACAAATCTTAGTGACAAGCATTCCCAGCCACCCTTTAAGTGTAAGTCATCAAAACAGTGATTCAAATAAAGCCGGGTGCTGGGTTTTTTCACACTACAGGCATATAAATTGCTGTCGTTGGGACAATAGGAACAGTCTCTGGGGCAGGACAATCTTCCTGTGTCCTTGGAGATCTCTAGAATGTTAACAAGAGCACAATTGTCCTCTTTTCAATGAATGTTCTGGTCTTTTGTGCGTAGGAGCCAGAAAATCCCATGACATTTTGTGAAGGTTGCCGGGTATGTGTGTGTGTGTGTGTTTGTGTTGGCTCACTGCTGACTTTATTTGGGAAGAGAACCACAGTGATCTGTAAATGCTATTGACAGAAATTGAAATTTAGGAGAGCCATACTACAAAGGATGGATTTTACTATATGTAACACTTAAAAATAAATTCAATGTAAACATCAGCAGAACCAGTTTGACACGAATAAAAATAATCGTCACCTTTCCAAGCACTTTCTGAAGTCTGTTCGCTGTTGCTTTTACACACCTGACTTCTTTCCATCAGTGTCTGTTTATTGAGCTTTTATTAGGTGATGACACTGATTCCTCCTTTTTCTTGGCCTCCTCACTCCATATCACTGCTCATGCATTGTGTTCTTAGAGTATCTTCCTCTGTCCATTGCCTGCTCTAGACTTTGATGTTTACCTTCTCACTCATTAGCTCTTGTTGGCACTAAAAAGATCCCAAAACATTTCTATGGAGAAAGAAAGAAATCTATGTCACACACATTACAGTGTCATTTGTTAAAGGTAGGAAAATTAAAATGATATCAACCTTTACATAATGGAAGAAACTATAGTTCTTTGAAACTTTGCATTCTTTTCAATATTTGTGTTTGAATTTTCACAAGGTCAGCAATGAGTTCATTTCAATCCTATATTCCAGCCTGTCTGTTGTCTGATGTAGAACACAGAGGTTAAAATGCAACATAACACTATTGGTAGCTGAAGCTTCTATAAACACGAGGACTTTCTGCTTATGGACTCTGAGGCTCAAGTGGCCTAAGATTTTACTTTATGTACTATTCTGTATTAGGTGTGATGTGAGTTTATATACCTACCAAAGGAGAAATGGATTTTTGGTCCTCTGGGAACTGGTAATCTAAAGGGAATACTAAGTTAACTGGCAAATATTTCCAATAAATATTCACAAAATGGCTTCTAAATGATTCTATAATGGAATGTTAAAACCTCTATAGGACTATTTTTCAAAAAGAAAAGCGTATATGATATGAAAGAAGGTATGGTACGCATGTGTGTGTGAGAGAGAGAGAGCTTCGATTGTTAAGTATCAGAAGTTCCTTCATTTCATGGTCAATTGTGCTCCAGTTACTTGAACACACTTCTAGTTCCATAGTTTTGCAGGTATGCTAGAGTGAAATAACTGCATGAAAGTGAACATCAGTAAAGCCTGAGTCAACAGTGTAAAATATAAGGATTTCACTTTAAATTGGAAGAAAGCAAATTTGTAGAAGTCCTTGGAACCACAGAAGCTCAGAAACTTCCTATACATCTGGGAGGTAATGAACTGTTATGTCAAAAATGTCAAAATTCTGTCTCTTCTTCCCCAAATCCTCCCACTAAGCCACCTGATGTTCTATAAGAGCTTCATCCTGTTGTCTGGTGCTCAGCTTTTGAGATTGCATGTGCAAAGTCATGTGAACGGTTACACACAGAAGTCAGTCCCTAGCCACCTAAGAAAATGAGAGCCATTGCTGTTGCCTTATGAATGTTCAGTGTTCCTTCTCGGTCATGAGTTGGCCACCGTGTACCGCATTTTAGCTATTGCTCTCAACACAAGCCAGTACGCTTCAGAAGGGGTAACAAATAGCAAGCCTACCGGCTATGTATTAGCTATCATAGCTCCCTATTCAGGGGCAGGTAGTCTGGAGTCAAATGCATGCTGGCAAGCATGTCTCATCATCCCTCTCTGATTTAGACACTGTAATAGCTCTGTAGCCACCTAACTTGAAAAGTTTTCATCTAGTGTCACTCGACATGTCCTCCTATACTGCCATATGCTTTACTCTCCTTTTTCTGTCAGTTGATAAACACACTCACTTCCTAACAAGTAACAAGTGCAGCAGCAACAATAAAATACTAAGAATAAATATAACAAAAGGATGAAAAAGTACTAAGAATAAATATAACAAAAGATGAAAAAAAAAAAACCTCCAAAAAGTGATAAAACTTTCTAGAAAGTCTCAGTAGGAAATATAAGGATCTACCCCCAAAAAACCTTGAAAACCTTAGTTCACAAAGATATATGTACCCCAATGTTTATCGCAGCACTGCTCACGGTAGCCAAGTCATGGGAACAACCAAAGTGTCCTTTGATAGATGACTGGATAAAGAAGTTGTGGTACATTTACACAATGGACCACTATTCACTGATAAGAAAAGATGAACTACTCCCATTTTTAACAACATGGATGGTCCTTGAGATCATCATGTTAAGTGAAATAAGTCAGACTGAAAAAATCAAGAACCAGATGACTTTACTTATATGTGGACTATAAAACCGAAAGTAACAAGGAAACAAAACCTCATGGACACAGTCAATAGTTTCGTGGTTACCTGAAGGTAAGGGGGAGGGGGGTGGCGGAGGAGGAGGGAGGAGGCATCAAATACATGGTGATGGAAAGACAACTGACCCTGGGTGGTGAGCACACAAAGCAATACACAGATGATGTCATGTAGAATTCTACACCTTGAACCTATGTCATTTTTACCAACTAATAACACAATTTTAAATTTAAGAATTAATAAAAAATAAAATACCTAGGAAATAAAGAAAAAAGGAAAATATAAGTAAAAAGAGAAATATGGAAAAATATCAATATTGTAAAGTGCTCCCAATATTAATCTATAAATTAACTAAATTCCAATCAAATCTGTAAAAAATATTTTTCACAAAAAATAATAAACTAATTTTCAAATCCATATGGAAGAACCAATTTCTTAGATTATCCAGGACAGTTTTCAAGAACATTAAGGAGAATTTTGTATACTACATGTCAAGACCTATTATAAAGCTATAGTAATTAAAATAGGGAGAAATTAGTTCAAGGATAGACAAAATATTCCATTGGTCCAGAACACAAAGCACAGAAACCCATAGACATATAAATTTCATATGTGGCAGACATGGCACTATAAATTAGTGGAGAAAGCACTCAGTATTCAATAAGTGTCAATGAGGCAATAGATTATTCACACAGAAAAGGACAAAATGTGATCTCTACCTCACATCATACACTGAAATTTATCTCAGAAGGGTTAAAATCTAAGTATGCCTTGTGTTTTCAATAAATATATACTTTAGTAATAACTACTCTTAAAAAAAACTAAAATTATAAAACATTTGCATAACTTCATAATATTATAGTAGGAAATTATTTCTTACATAAGACATAAAAGCATATCTAATGAAGAAAAATTTATTAATTAGGACATCACTGAAATTGAATTTTCTTCAGTTTGTAAAAGATACCCCAGAAAAATAAAGTCATTTATGAGAAATTTGTAACTAATGTAATTAGTAAAGCATTTGAATATAGAAGATAAAAAGAATACCTAGAACTCAATAATAAAAAAACAAAGAACCAGAAAAATTAACTAGGGAAACTAATAGCCCACAGAGTAAAAATTTGGGGGGAACTTAAAAAATAACACCAAATACTGGTGAGAGTATAAAAAAATGGGAATCATTGGTGGAAGTATAAATTGATAAAATGTTTTTGAAGAAAGTTTTTCATATTGAGTATAGATTAATTTGAGAAATATCTTATTATCAATTTTATTTGTAAATAACTATTTTAGAGTATGTCTGTATAAAATATATACTAAAGGATATTCATTGCCATACAATTTGTAAGAACAAATTACAACTTGTCTTATAATAAAAAAAAATTGTTTACTCATACAATTGAGTAATATGTAGCAGTTTAAATGAACAAACTAGTTCCATGAATATAAACATGACAAATCTAAAGAAATTTATATTAAGTGAAGAAACTATGCATTGTGATGTTTGTTTCATGACAAAATTTTAGACATTTAAAATACAAAACAGTATATATTGATTAGCAGATTCATAAAATTATTTAAAATACATAGAATAACATATATCTACCCTCTTGAACAACAAAGGTGAGAATAATTAGTGAGTTTTGGCATTATCTGTTGTTTTGGTTCTTTCAAAATTAAAAATTAAATTCCAAAAATATGACAAAATTTTGATACGCCTTAGTACTTAGTCTTTGCTAAGTAGATGAGCATATCAGCTTAGTCTTTGCTGGTAGATGAGCATATCATTTTCAGTATTTTTATATGTGTAAACATTTCAAAGTTTTAAAATTTACATAATAAAAAGAGAATCACAAAATTATTTACTTAGAAATAAATGACAAGGCAAGTCTTACATTTCAGAATCCACAGAATATTGACAAAGCAATATTCGGAGGAAAATGAAGTCTTAATGCATACTGTACTAACTTAAAATTAAATTGACTGATAATGAATGGAATAACCATTCAATTCCAGATGGAAGAAAATGAATAATAAAGTCGCAGATATTAATGCATAGTAAAAGCAGAAAAGAATTGCATGGAAAGGCAAAGAACAGCAGACTAAAAATTACATTTTATAACTTGAAAGAACAATATGATAAGCCAACCCCTGGCAAACATACTCGGGATAATAAGGGTAAAGGCTTGAGTTAAAAAAAAGTAAATAGATAAAAATGAAAACCAAACTGGGAGTGAAAAGGGACATATAAAAAAAATTTAGGGTGTTGTTTTTTTTTAATTAAAATTTATAAAGAACTTTATAAAAGTAAGATGTAAAATAATAAAATAGGTCAAGAGAAAGTTAATTTCCATATTCCAGAATGTGGAAACATGCAGGATCTTTAAGTTACTCTGCGGGCACAATAGAGTATAACCCTATTACCAAAACTAGCAAAGTTAGCATCACACATATACACACAAGGATGAAGTCATTCTCACTTGGCTTTCTATAATACAGAAATCAAAATTCTAAACAAAACCCAGCAGTGTATTGAAAGGATATTATAGCTTAGCCGGTACAATTACCGTATAATCATTTGCCTACTGGTTTTCAGCTACATTCCGTCCCTTTCCTGCTCTGCTCAGCCATCCTTTTCAGCTCTTCCATCACATTTATAACTAGCTCTCTGTTTAAATTCTCACTTTTGAACTAGCAGGCATGGTATCCATTTTCCTGACTCTACCCTGATTCATTTTTTAAAAAATGGTTTAATCAGGCACTCTTTATGAGTTTAATTTATGTGCTAACTGAAGTTAGGGGTAAGTCATGATGATCTTAATAGAGGCTAAAAAAATATCTGACATACCTGAACATTTGCTTATGATGAAAAAAACAAACAAACAAACAATGCAGAAATGAGGTCTAAAGAAGAGAAAAGAAGGATAAAACTGTAAATATTTTCAAGATGGTATGAGGCCTTCTGCAGTAATACAAATTTATACTCTCACCAGCAATGAATGACATGTCTGATTCCTAACGGTCTCAGTAGAAGGATATATTATCACACTTAGGTGTTTGGCTTACTCTAATAGAGAAAAAGAGAACACTTTGGTGTGATTTGATTTGTATTTCTAAATTAAGGTAGAGACTGACATGCAACATGGGGATAAACCTTTTTTGTAAATTTGCTCCTACATATTTTCCTTTTCTTTTTTCCTATTGATTCATGAGAATTTTTTATGTATGCTCTTTGTCTATTATATATTAAACATTTCCCATCCTTCATATAATTTGAAAATATGTTTTCTCTTGTGGCCATTTACCTTTTGGCTTATATTCTTCTTAATCACACACAACATCTTTTATTTTTGTGCAAGTTTACCAATCCTTTCTGTTATAGCTTCAAAATTTTGAGTTATAGTTAGAAAAAGTTTCTCACTCCATCTTTGAAGAATTATTCTATGTTGTCATCTAGAACTTTTGTGGTTTTACTTTTCCCACTTAATTCTTTACTTAAAATTTATTCCAGGGGAAGCCGGGTGGCTCAGTGGGTTAAGCGCTCAATTTGCAGCCCTGGGGATCGAGGATCGAATCCCGGGCCCGGCCCGTGTGGACCCATATGCTGAACTGGGGAGTGCCCCCAGTTCAGTTCTCACCAGGGTGAGACCCTGGCCCAGTTCCTGCCCTGTGCAGCCCCATGCCCACCTGTGGAATGAAACTATGTGGAAAAACCAATGATGTGCAACTATGGAAACTGCTCTGGGCCCTCCCCCTTCTCTCTGTCTCTGACTCTGCATCTCTCTCTGTCAAAACAATAAAAATAAATCTTAAAAAAAAAAAAAATTTATTCCAGTGGAAAAATTGTTTCTCTTTGGGTTTAGTTTCATATTTTTTCCCCAGATGACCAGTCAGTAGTCACAATATTTTATGTTGAGGAATCTCTATACACACTGGTGGCTTGCAGAACCATTTTGTCTTATGTTCTGTATTTCCCATACATTTAGTGCTTATTTCTAGACTATACCACTCCTCTTTTGATTCTATATTATTTAATTACTGAGGCATTTTAATACATTTTTATGATTTTGTGCAGCCAGTCAAGTGTAGGATCAAATGTTCCTATGGAGAAATCTGAAGCCAGGGTGATAGTTTTCCCTCATAATCTGGTTGCTCAGAAATTTTATTCCCCTTCTTTAAAGATCAATAATTTTATTAAGCTATGTCTCAGTGTCAACCACTCTGGTGTTCTTTCCTTTGACAAGGGAGGTATCTTTAAATATATAAACAATTTGTTTTTGAAAAAGCTATTTTTTTCTGAATTATATCTTTAAATATTTATTCCACTGTACTGCTTTTGCTTTGCTTTCCAGACTCTCATTATGTATTATGTTGGCCTCCTTTGCCTTATATTATATTTTGAATTTTTTCCCCAGTCTTTGTATAATTGTTCATATTATTTTTATCATTATTCTTGGTCTAGCCTTTAGGTCTGGGTTTGTGGTTTCTACAGTGTACAGTCTTACTGTTTCTTGTCTGCATCTCTACTGGTTATTTTTATTCTATTGTTGTTGTTGTTTTTCTGTTTTTGTTTGTTTGTTTGTTTAGTTTCATTTAGTTTTTTTATATTCCTAAGTGCTGTCAGGTTATGTTTCAACTCTATTTCCTCACCATGTTTTCTTTGAGTTTTTGTGTTTCTGCTTTGTGGTGTTTTATGGGAATTTTGTTTCCTATGTCTTTTACTTTTTTTTTTTTTTAATGGTACAATCTCACTATTTTAATCTGGCTCAAGACAATATTTTCTAGAGAGAGTTCCTCACTAGGGATATGCTGTGTTCTGCTCACCCACCCGCTTCCCTACAGTATTTGTGAATCCATGCTGTGACAGCTCCTGTTTATAAATCTCGGCCCAGCTTCATGCTAATGTTTTCTTAGACCTGCCACCTCATTAAACTCTGAACTCTCTCTCCCTTGTACCTTCTGCTGCATCTCCTTGGGATTCTTTCTAGTTTGTGCAGCTTCTGTTGTATGCAAATGATATTGGCTTATTATTTTAGAGTGACTCCTCCTCTCACAAGAAATATATTTTTCCTGATTTTTTCTTTTTTTTTGAGGTCTGCCACTATTGGATCATGTCACACTTTACTTCCTCCAACTTGATTTCAGAAGCACTTCACTCCTATGATTTTTGTGCTAATTTTGTTTAGTTTTGGTAACCTTTGTGCATTTTACTATATTATTGCATAATACAGTATAATATAGCATAATATTCTACCTTCTAGTTTTGATGAAGATGGATGTTATACAATTATTATTATCATTGCTTCCTATTATCATTTATCTTTTATTTATGGAGCACCCATGACAGAAATTGGTATATCAAGCCATCTTATCCATATGGGAGGTTAGTCAGGTCTGTGGAGCCCACTTTGAATTCAGGCTTTGCCATCTATTAGCTATGTGATGTTCAACAAATCATTAATTCCCTCTCTGACCAGGAATCTCCTTTTGTAAAATGATGATCATAATATGTACCTCATTGAGGCTTGTGATACTACCGCTTATAGATAACATAATCCACGATTGCTAGTTTAAGCAGAAATGCATCAGTTGGTCACAATTGTCACTCCCCTGTATG
The DNA here is from genome assembly GCA_004027555.1 of Craseonycteris thonglongyai. Taxonomy (NCBI): domain Eukaryota; kingdom Metazoa; phylum Chordata; class Mammalia; order Chiroptera; family Craseonycteridae; genus Craseonycteris; species Craseonycteris thonglongyai. The sequence goes on along the minus strand of PVKE010003655.1, from coordinate 50,189 downwards.
TACTAGTATTATATATCCACACATTCGCCATGGTCTCATACAGAGCAGTATATACTTTCCTACCCCATGACAGTGGTCTTAGCCATTTCATTTTCTCGGGCAAATAAGTCAGGGACATGGTAAAGCAGAGGTTTAAAATGTGGTTATTCGTATAGGATTTCTCCATTGGGGTCTTGCCATTTCTATGAGAACACCCACTAGCTAGGCACGTTCCTTCCCATCTAAGCTTCAAGGTGAAGCTTACCTAAACCAGACTTGTAGCATGGCACTTCCTTGGCCAACTTGCAGACCTCCAGCCTGAAGCAGAGTCACCCAGACAACTGAAGAAAGAAAGAAAATATGAACTTCTGTGATTGTAGCTCCTTAGCGACAAAGATCACACGTGCATTGTCAGGATCTGGGAGAGATACTTCTCCCATTGCTAAATTTTATGTGTTTTATGATAAAATTTGAGGTTCTATAATCTATAGATAGAACGTTCAAGTTTCAAGATAGGTATTCATAATGGATTTGGTTGATTTAGAAACTCCCATCAGTTTCTTCTGATTTATGTTTAGATACCAGATAAATCCATTTTCATAATTCTGGAAATTCAAAAATAAAACATAATGATTAAAGAAAATCCTCTAAGATAAAATGTGAAAGCTGAGGCTAAAATCACCCCAAAAGCATCTCTGAGTTTTTCATTCATTTTATCATCACCACAAAAAAAGGGGGAGAGGAAATGTTACTTGTGAAGCAATTGATAATACAAAGCAATGATTAAGTTACATAGAAAGGCCTACTGACCATTGTTTGACTTGTCAACTATTTCCTTATTTTACTCTTTGGGAGATTAGAAAAGTGTACATAGAAAACATTATGCATCCTACTGTGACTTAGTAGATTAGTCAAATGAATAAAAATGTAATAGAAAAGTATACATTTGTTCAATACATTGCCAAATTTTATGGGTTGCATTGTTCAGGAAATGGGAAACCATAATGCAGATTGTGAATCTGAAATTTTAGAATTGTAACCACACTGATCTCCTATGGATTGAATTGTTGTGTCTATAAAAGATCGACAAAGTTTTTGACATACACAGTGCAGGAATGTCCCTTGACACCCACATGGGCATGGTTAATTATCAGTACCATTGGCTGAGAATAAAAAAGAACAACGTGTTTGATAAAGAATCGAAATAGAAAAGCATGCTCAAATTTTTGAAAGATTACCACAGTGTGCACATAGATACCTAGGGGGCATCTTATTTTGAAAGAACAGTGATTGGCCACACAAAGTATGAGCTGCCTTGTAGCATTTTTGTCGCATGTAGCCAAAAGCTCAGCAGTGCTGGCTGAGTGAGGATCCGATCCCACCATCTCACAGCAACACAGAATTCCATCTGCATCTGAAAAAAGTTTCACATTTGGAACAATAAAGGCTTCAAGACAACGTGGAGCGTCTACTGCACTGCCTGTGAAAGTGCCTCTTACTCTGTCAGTATCCAGGCTGCACTAAAGGTTATGTTTGCCGCTGCTCTCTGATGTCCTTAACCACTGACATTTTCAAAAGCCTAAATGCACAGTGCCTTGGGACTCCTTGGTAAAGGAGGCTTTAAAAGTGTAAATGGTTGTTGGTACAACCTCTATTTGACTTCTGACTATCACCTCCAGTTCGAAGCAGAACCAGTTTTTGCTGCCTTTGCAGAATCCTGAGCAGTCCTCACATTTCCTAGGGGAGTCCATATTCCATCTGGCAAGACCATCATTGTAATTTGTCAAAGTAAGAATTGAGCCACAGAAGCACGTGTTCTACAGAAGGGGAGAGCATTGTCTGCCTGCCTCCTCTAGCATAAGCACATTCAAAAGCCTTCAGTAAATGAATGGTCAGCTGGACACCGATACCGGTTCGGGGTAAATCCGAGCTTATGGTGTTATGTTGTAAGAGGATCCACTCGAATGGAAAATGGATGGGGCTCTTGCTACGCGAGAGACGTGTTCCTTGAAGTCGTGTCAGGGCGAATGCTCGAGGGTTGTCTTAACTCATGCTGCGAATCCACGCTGATAAAACGAGGGTCGAGGAACCTGGTCTGCATCATTAATTTGAACCTTTTCTTTGTAATAACCTCCGCAAAGGAGCAGCCAAATCACAGCAAGTCAATATGCTGAAGGAAACAGTGCTCTCTGCATTGCTATGGAAGTTGATAGAAACCAGCAAGTCGACCTGGTTTCAAAGAAATTAGGTTGTTCATCTCTTTTAGGAGGTGAACATTTTCAATGAACAATAAACACCTCAGGACGTCCCAGATGCGCCCATATGTCAGTGCTGGCTTGGCCACTTACAGAAACTAGGGGTCTTGGCCAGCTACATGTCCTTTGCAGGCTGTGTCCTTTCCAGGCTTTGTCCCCTCTCTGTTGAATGCTGTCTGTCTTGCAGGATGGGAACATGCCTCACCATTTATGCTTTTAATAAATACAGCGTCTGGCAGAAGTAGCACCCCCTTTTTATGAGTTGATCATCTATACCCAATCTTATACTACAAAATCATAAGCATGTAATTCTGTAAGGTAACAGTTTCACTGCTCTCACTGGCTGTTTCCTTGTTAGTCAATAGGGCCATTTGACTTCAGGGAACCTGAAACACAAAGGTTACTAAGGTTGCTAAGACAACACATCCATTTATACTCTACTACCTTAAAAAAAAGGCGTTACCTCTGCTGGACCCCGTATTAGTGACTGAGATTTACTGACGTCCCTTGAAAGAACTGGAGGTCATTTGTAATGAAAAACAAAATTACAATAAAAATAAAAGAATAAATGTCTTATCAGGCAGAGGGGGAAATAATACTACCAGAAACATAGTAAACAGATGTTTCCCACAGTGAGGACAAAGCAGAAGAGGATACCGTAAGTCATTCAGCGCTCTGTATCTCTGATAAAACAGGATGTCAGCCACCCAGCTGCCTGTCATCCGTGCCACGCCCTCCCCTCTGGGCCATTGTCATTCCCCAGCCAGCAGCCTAAGGCAGCTTCACAGTGCCTTTTCCTTAAAACGTCTGTGGATATCAAAAGATCCAATACCCACCCAGGATCAAAATGTCACTTGGTTTTTCTTAGAGTGTTCAAGAGAAAACAAAACAAAACAAAAATAAGCCTTTAGTAAAGAAAAAGATGTTAATTCTCTCCTGTGTATATATAACTTTAAAAAAAAAGCAAAACAGTAAATTTTTTAGGAAAGTTTCAATGTAGTTTTCAGAGTAGGTCTGACATTCTAATTACAGAGAATCCTCAGTCTCTTTACCCAACGTCTCAAAACTTAGAGTTGCAGCTCAGTGTTCGGCTTGTTCTTGCCTTTTGGCCATTGAATGAAGACCTATAACTCCTGAGCTCTGGGTTAGGTAACTCTGCTCCAAGACGACAAACTGGTTTGCTTTATCTGTGCAGAAAGGACTTCTCTGTATGTGCTGAATAGTTCGGAGTGGGTTCTACATGCCCCATGCATTCTAGAAGTAACCTTTCTGCCACAATTCTGCTAAAGGGCCACTTTCTATATTGCACAGGCCTCTATCCACAATGAACAGACTGTTCTGTCACTGAATATTCATTGTTATAGCTCCATACAGAGATGGTAGATTACGTTAAACGGTCATGGAAGAGAGCATCAGAAGTTTATTTTATAAAACAGTCCTGTCATGTTCAGGTGGCATAAGATAGACCACAACAAATTATTAAGTTCTAAGTCTAGAAATAATACGTTTCTTACCTCTCTCCCACTGTTAGTCCACTGGGGCTACCATAACAAAATAGAGAATTATTATGTAAACGACAGAATCTGACGTTCTCAGCGTGTTAGAGTCTGGGAAGTCAAAGATCAAGGTGCCAGTTGATGAAGTTTCAGGTGGGCACCCGAATCCTGACTGGCTCGCAGATGGCCGCCTACTCACTGCGCCCTCTGACTGGGGTAGGCTTGAGGTGGGAGAAGAGGAGAAAAAAACGAAGAGGAAGAACTTGAGCTCTGGAGTCCCTTCCTACAAGTTCTAATTCTAGTGAATCAAGGTCCCATCCTATGACCTTACTTAACATTAATCAACTCCTTTTAGGCCCTAACACTGGATACAGTTACATTTGGGGGTTCAGGGTTGAATGTATGCATTTTGGAAGGACACAATCGAGTCCATCGCACTCCCCTCACCCAAAATATTACAAAACTATCCCATTGGATCTAATCCCCTTTTGTGGTAAGTAGCCAGCTGAAGTATCAGCTGACCCAGCCAATCAGCTATAACAGGGAAACATACTTTTTCAATCAAGTTACCATGTAGAATGCAAGGAGGTCCAGGTTCCTGAAAGAGGTATTGGGGAGGAGGGTGCAGGGGCAGGGGTGTTGCAGGAACCACACGGATCTAACAGATAATTATACAATGTGATTCAAATTGATTCCAAAACCAGCCAATATCCTCAGCAAGAATTGTACACATTCCTCTATGTTAGGGCAGCTTAAGGCCACCAAATACAAGCAGGCAAATAGGTTACCATTGTGGGGAAGCCCGGATGGCACAGTGGGTTAAGGGCTCACTTTGCAGCGCCGGGGACCCAGGATCGAATCCTGGCCCCGGCCCGTGCGGACCCATGTGCTGAACTGGGGAGTGCCCCCAGCTCAGATCTCCCTCTGTCTCTGTATCTATCTCTCTCTCTCTCTCTCTCTCTCTCTCTCTCTCTCTCAAAAACAATTAAAAAATTAAAAATAAATAAATAAATAAAATAAAACTATAAACAAATAGGTCACCATTGTGTTAGAATAAACTCCAGCACCAAAAGGCAATTCTATGCAATCATTCTTAAAACATGTTAGATAAATAAGAACAGGTGCATTGAAAGCAGAAGAAGCCTCTGACTTCTCTGTTTGAGGGGACAGTATACTTACAGGGCAAAGTGCACTGGCCTTCCCATAACTGGTGTAAAACAGTTCTGAACTGCACTAAGTGTAAAATAAAGACCTCAAATGCTAACAGTTAAAGCAATCACAAAGTCTACTTATTTTGGTGAAATAAAATTCCCACAGTATCAACTACATTTTGATAATATAACATTTCACTTTCACCAAATTAGAAGAATCCCTAGAGAGAGACTAATTTCTAAGAAAAAGAGAAATTACAAAAAATGAAACGTTTCCCATCCATTCAATTCCCCCTTTGCCATCTTAATGGTTTAATAAATGCATATTTATGAAAATAATTAAATCCCTTTCAAAATTTCTGGATAGTACATTTTTTCCTCATTCGTTTTTTTTTTTTCCCCCTCGAGTATTCTGTATTCATTTTTAACATTTTCCTCTCCTATACAACTATCAGGAGAACTTTCATAGTAAGATTCTGCCTAAAATTTGTCAGTGCCATCTATGAAAGTTAAAACCGCCACCTTTGGTGATTAATCAAACTTGCTCTAAATGGGATTAATTCAGGTGGTGTATGAAAAAGATTGTCAGGGCGCAAGTGCGTCTTCTGGTCTGTCCCAGGGCCTCTTTTTTTCCCCTGGCTGAATTAAAAATGAAGCTGAGCTATAATCCTGTGTGGCAGATACGGGATCCTTCCTTTGATAAACATCTAAAATGCTAATGAATGTGGGCTGCTGTTCTGAAAGAACAAGCACACGATTTGACAAGAATCTGGAGGGTAAAAAAACAAAGAAGAACTTTCTGACTTAAAAGAACTCTTTTTGTTCACCTTCGGTATTGTTTCCCGGAGAAGAAAAAATTTTGCTCCACAGAAAAACAGAAGAAAAAAAAAAAAAAAAATTCTGCTACATCAAAATGCGGAAGCATGAAAAACCGATGAGCTTTCAGATTGTCCTCTTTTGCATGCAAATCATATCAGAAATTCTCATTAGCATAAATGCATGAGCAACTCTAAATGCTTTTAATTTCCAATCTCAGCCAGCAGAGGAGTAATTTGTCACTGTCAGGGTGAAAACCTAAAAAGAAAAAAAAGAGAGAGAGAGAGTGAGAGAGAAGGACTCCATGCTAAATTGGAATCATATAAATTTTTGATTTGCTAATTGACTGATGCTGCAGTTCAATCAGCTGCCTCGAAGGTGTAAATAATTCAATGTACAGTCAGAAATAAAAGCGTAATGTGCCTTCACCAAAAGAATATTAGTATTCCAGGCCGCAGGACATACCTGACCATGTCTTTTCACAGAGACCCCTCTAGTAAAATTATAAGTCTTCTGAAAGCAACCGCACTCACACAAACCAATAAAAACGCCTCCGTTATACCATGAGCTTTGCGAGGGAGCGACATTAGGGCCCAGGAAGCAGAACTCAGCAATCTTTTAACTGTGAGCTTCCCAGCAGGGCACAACCCAAGCCTCCTGCAGGCCCCTCCACTGGTAGCTCACTAATGCAATCATAAAGAGACAAGAGAGAAAGTACCAAATAAAAATCTCATCTCTACTCATGCTAACTTTCAATCTTTGCTTTCTTTTAATCAACTGCTTTGACCATCTTGCACTAAATGTATTTATTGCAAAAATATCTCATTAGTGCTGGTGTGATGTGGATCTTTTAAAAGCTACTCCCTGTGGTTTATTTTTATCATGTAGTTCTTAGAACATTAATATCCTTACCTTGAAATGTTTTCATTTGCATCATCCAAAAGTTAGTTTATAAATATTTTAGGAAATATTGCTCGATTCAAAGTCAAAAGGAATAAATATGACTAAATTGCAACTTATTGAAACTATATTTTATCTAGTAATCTGTATTTTGCATATAATTTTAAAGCAGGAAGATTGAAGAAATATGCTATTAATATAACCCTCCTTAGGCACTCTCATTACAAAAAGTGAGCCTGATGCCAAGATGAAAATGCCAGTGCTCTGTGAGAATTGCAAGTAGAAATTAACTTTAGACTAATCACTCTGATGAGATATTACAGAGGGTGCATGTGCCAACTCTCAAGTGAATTCATTTGAACTATTTTTCAGTTTCAGGATATAGACTGTAGCCTTAATTAATCTGTGTACCCAAAGATCTGTAACAAATACCTTAAGCAATTAGAAAACTTACCTGTACATGCCTAGAAAGAAAAGAATACAAAACTAATTCTGTAAATTTAATCCAGCAATGAATGTATATTTTTTAAAAAGAAAAACAATAGGCAGTCTTCTAACCCCATGGATCACTAGGCCTCATGCTAGACTCGGACACAAATGCTGCCTCTAGAAGCTCCTTCTTCAGCAATCCTTCTAATCTAAACAATCATTCTAGGTTTGTTTGGAAGTTCCAGGGAGAGTAAGTTGATATCACATAATGCACATATAATGTCTTACATAATATGTGTTATGGGCTATTTAGTTTTTAAGTATCCTTTCACATATTGCCCTTCCTGATTCCTTGTTTTGCCTCTGGGGAGAGGAAATAAGAACAAAACCTTGCAATTCTGAGCTTTTGAATGTTAAGGGTCAAGTCTCAGGAACTGAGCATCAAAATATGTAGCTCTTTACATTATTAAATTGATGTTAAAAAGTAAACTTGAATGAACACATGATCAATTAAAGCCAATTGTTTTTGTTTATTTGTTAGTTTGTTTTCTGCCCCCAGACCAGATAGCATAACCAGAAGCCTAGAAAAAAAAGAGATAACCAAAGGAATAGCAAAATGAGAGACTGAATCTAAAGATACAAATGGTCAATGGCCAGACCAGATATAAAAATACAACTTTGACCCACAACCTTCGGCAACCTGCCCAGGAAATCAACGCCTTACTATAGGAAATTGCCCAGTAAGCCAGCCTACTTACAAGTCAGGCTTGCAGGAAGCCATATTGCTATCTTTGGTAACAATCCAGGAAGCTAAATGAAAATGTCTATAATATCGACACAAAATGGTCAGAACTTGGTAACTGAGAGCCTCCCTAATTTTTGGACCCCCTTCCAACCTAGGACCAACCAGAGAAAGCTACCCCAGAAGGTCACACAAATACCCGTCTTCCAAGGAGCCACCTATGCTAACAGCCTCTCTCAGGCCCATCTGAGCCTCTGTTCTCCACTGAAAGCACTCCCCCAGGCTCCCTGCCTTTCAGCCTCTGCTAAATGCAACTGACGTGGCTGACTCAGTTCAGAATAAACAGCCTTTGCGTTTCTCATTTGATTGATCTTCACTGATTTCCACCAAAGGGAGACCATGGGTTCCCCAGGGGGAGCCCGTCCCTACCTGGAGGGACTACCTTTGATCCTCTAGGTCAAGTTTAGTTAGGTGACCAGACGTCCCGCTTTTGGCGGGACAGTCCCAATTTGTAACAATTTGTCCCCTGTCCCGCGGCGTTTTAAAAAAGTTTTGATTTTTGGAAAGAATGCACGACAAGCTAGGGAACGGCGGGAGATAGACCCAATTTTTAATCAAGAACCCCTCCCCCCGGTCAATGGTGTCCCGCTTTACCAATGTTAACATCTGGTCACCTTAAGTTGGGTTCTTCATGAAAAATTGGGTCTATCTCCCGCCGTTCCCTAGCGTGTCGTGCATTCTTTCCAAAAATCAAAACTTTTTTAAAACGCCGCGGGACGCGGGACAAATTGTTACAAATCGGGACTGTCCCGCCAAAAGCGAGACGTCTGGTCACCTTAAAGTTGTGACATCCAAGAACACAGACAGAGCACCTTGGCCTGTCACCTGCTGTCTCCTGAAGGTGAGAGGCTTTACAGAGTCTGCCCAGGGTTGGGGAAGACCCGGAAAACATCAATAAACAGAATTGACAACACATTCTATGTGCTGTCGTAAGAGGCCCTGAAGAATTCATAATTCCCATCCAGACCCTGAGCCCCACTCTTCCTCTCGATAAAAACCTGACTAGCCAGGCCCACCAAGGCTAGACCAAAAGAGCAACTCCTCAACCCACCCCTACAAGTCGCTGAACTTCAGCTGACCTCTTTTCACTCAAGGTCTAGAAAAACTTCACCCTTTCTCCCCAGGACGAAGCATTCCCTCAGCTGCCCCTCTGGCCTTGGCAGTTTGAATGCAGGCTCATGGCTCACGGTGCTCTGCTGGATTTTCTTGCAAACTGCTTTAAATGTTTTACATATTTCATTTCATCTAATATTCATAACAACTCTCGAAATGGGTACTATTATTATCCCCATTTTAAAGAGAGGGGAAACTGGCATGAACATTTTACTTGGCGGTAATTTCTAGGACACATGGAATGCAGAGAAATTCATTGAATGTAATATGACGAGGGTTTCTTAACATCATCGCTGTTGAGATTTGGGGTGGATAATTCTTTGTGGTGAGGCGGCCAAGAACTACAAAGGAGGAGAGGATTCGCATTTCCTTTCTACGTCCTTTTAAATTTTTATTTTGGTTTCAGTTTTTAAAACAAGCCTTTATCCGTTTTGTAAAGCATCAAGGAAGGAAACTTGCAAGAGAAAAGAAAGATCACCTTTGTGTTCTCAGCAGCCACATCACATTACTGGTTTTTATTGAGCTCATGATTAATTAAACTTTATCAGCCTGCTTTTACATAAATCGTTTTGTCTCCTCCAACCTGTACTCATAAAATTGATTTTTCAAGCAAAATTCAGAGACTTATCTTGAATCTGTGATAAATTTCACATTCTTTGTTTTGGTCTCTCATTGCAAACTGGCAATTGTTTAATTTTGGCTCTTTCATCCAACTCACCAGCTGTATCTCCCAGTTATTTATCACCTGCAGGTTTGGTCACTGCATTTCAATGCTAAAACAACACTGCCAAGGACAGAACTGGGAGCCTTGCACACTTCCCTGAAAACTTCCTGCCCCAAACTGGGAAGATATGGACATTCATAAACATTATTCTAAATTGTTCCACTGCCCACCACCTCGGCACCTAACCATTTCATCTGGGGAGACCCGAGCATCCTGTGACTGGTGCCCCCTGTAGTTGGGCACACTTTGTATGGTCATAAGGTGTTGGCCTCGATCGCCCAGCTCACAATCTTCTAAGCATATCCCACCAGAATCAGTAAGTGCCATAAGGCAATTCCATCCAGAGGGATAAAACATTTCTGCACCTAAAAACATCTTCCAACCTGGAACCAAATGTGGGAGAATGAGGACATGCATAATCAAGACCTCACTGTTCTTCATCAACAACATCCCCATGTTCAATAGGCCTCCTTATTTTTACTTTTTAAGCGTCTGGTTCAAAGAATATTAAATGGGAACTCGATGGGTGAGTGAAACAGTTGAGCCTATGAAAGGCAAGGAGAGTGATTCTGCATGACCCTCATTTTGAGAATCAAGTTTCTATCACCTCCAGTCTCCTGGGACCAGGCCCATTCACCATGGTTTCTCAAAGATTACCAGCAATGAGCACATACTCACATTGGCAGATACCCTCAGGAACCCATACATCATTATAATAGGTTCCTGAGCATTTGTTTTCCTCTACCAACAGCATGCTGCTCCATCCCTACACTTGTCTTTCCCACCTTGTCAAATCCTCCTCTTTTTTAGGACCCTGAGAAGTCTGTATCCTAACATCCATCTTCCCATCAAAGTAGGTCCCCATGGAATCAAATGTGTGGCCCTAGCACAGTATGTGGGAGACTAGATGCATGGAGTATTACATTGTGGTTCATTGGCTTATTTCCACTAAAGGATGAAACTGAGAATGACTATTTCCCCCGTTGCTCAGCCCAGTATATGCCATGTAGTAGACACTCAGAAAGTATTTGATGAATGGATGAATGAACAAATAGATGAAGGCAATTTTCATACATTTAAAACAGGTGCTTTATGACATCGTCAATTTCTTCAGCTTTGATTTCTTTCACAATATTTGCTCTAAAATATCTTTGCCTTTGGAACCCGATTCTCCTTGAGGGAACAGCAGAATTGCGGCTGAGGCGCTGTGCTTCCCCTCCCTAATCTGTTAGCTTCGTGCCATCTGTTCCAAGCAGAGGGGCTCTCGGTCTCTGTCTTGCTCCAAACACAGCTTTGAAGGGTCTCTCTGTTGTCTGGCATTTTTTTGCAAGCCTCAGCTCATTCTGGGCCTCATCCCGCCTCCAGAAACCATTTTTTATAAATTTGCACCATTCATCATTATTCAGGTTCAACACCTTCACGTCCTATATGTGTCCTTTCCCAACATGAGCTCCTCAGATAGCTCCTAAGCAGTCATGTTGTCACATGCAGTGGTGTGGACAACCCCCCCCCTCTTTCTTTTTCATCAGGATCCTTGCAATTGTATTATTTATCGAAAACCCAAGGTTTACATTCTTATATGTGGTCTTTGACCATAAAATACTCATATTTTTAATACATATTTTAAATTACTTTCCTAAAACCTGTGCCCACCATTGTTGTTGGCTATTAATTTTTGCTCCTAAAGTTTATAGCATTTCTAGCTACCCAGCCCATTTTTTTTCTACTGGTTCAGTTGAAGAATTACTTGTGAAGTCAAGGAGACATGAGTGATAATCTTGCTTTGGCTACTGGCAAGGTGTTTTACTGAGCAACTTCTTACTCTCAGGTTGCCTCAGTCTCTTCATGTGTAAAAGGGAGATAACAATTGTAGCTACTCAAACGGCAGCTTCTCTCACTATGACTTTTATTCCACAATAGCTGTTTATCATGGGGTTCTCAATAGGAAATTTTTGTTTCCTGGGGGACATTATTCAGCCATGTCGAGAGACACTTTTGATTTTCACAACTGGGGGGAGTTTGCTACTGACATCTAGTGGATGGAGGCCAGATATGCTGTTAAACACCCCATCACAGAGCACCATGCATCCCAAATGTCAGTAGCATCAAAACTGAGGAGAGCCTCCGGAGATGTAAGCCCTGTGAAGACAAGAGCCACGTGGATCATCATCATTACTGTATGCTTGGCACCCAGTACAGCACCTGACACATCGGGAGTATGTAGTAAATGCAGAGTGAATATTAGTGCTAAACAAAGATCTGCAGGCTACCTGAGTTCAAATCTCAGGAAGAGAGTTAGAAAATCATAGACTGAAGCATACATGCATCAGCCACCAGTGTGTCCCCTGTGCATAGGAATGTCTGCCCAAAATAGAAAAGAATGAGGTCATTTTAAACACATTTACGCAGCCACATGCTGGTAAAAGTTTATAATCAGCTCTTGGGCTGCTGGGGGTGGGCCGGTGAGGGAAGCCCTGATTTGCAGTGCCTTCCGAGTCCTGTGGGGTAAATCCTTCCACCATAGCTGTTTTCAAGCCTCCAGTGTGATGCTGGCAAATTGGGATCTGGGAAAGTCGTTCAGTCAGGTCATGTGAGCAAGTTCAAGGCAGTGCCAACGTGTGACAGTATCCTGAGCTTTCCCTGAGTCTTCTGTCAGCATCGCACCATCACCTGTACTCTGTGACTTACAGCTTACCTTCAGATTCCTTCAGCACTCCCCCAGGCCCTTTGTGAGTTGAATATTAAAGGAACCAAAATAAATATTCCTGACCTATGGGTTTCTTGTGGGCACAAGAATTTCATAATGTTTTTCCAGCCTGAGTTAGAAGAAAAACATGCATTTACTCAGAGTCTTTTGACATCCAATATCCAAAGAACTTTTTCAACCACCAAAAACCTCTTTAAACCATTACTTAAAGCCATGTTAAACCTATAAACGTCAACCATTAAAAGTATGGGTAGAATGATGGATTGAATAGTAAATACATGCCCTAAAAGGACGACCATGGCTCATAAAAGTCTTCTGTTTGCTTTCTGTGGTGACTAGTTCAAGATCAAACAATGAGAGAAGCTGGTTGCTGTGTCTTTGGTGGAGGGGGAAATTTAGGGGAACTATGAAGTTCATGCTTTGATGAATTACACAGAGAGACATCCCCTTGCCCTCCACACACACAACATACACCTAACCAAATAAAACCTCCATGATCTCCTACCATGAGAAAAATAAATTTTATTAAAATACAGGTTAATGCAGAAGATTCTTTTATTCAAGTATCTCTAAACTTCTAAAAAGCTTTTATATTTTAGAGCTAAAATAATGCTGGCAACTATCAAGTCTATTTGCCTCCTAGATGTTATGAATGCACATTTCACTTGTCCTTCGTAGGGGATACAATGTAACCAGTATGACAGGGATGTGGTGGGTTTGCACCATGCAAACTTAGTGTAATGCCCAGAGACCTGTTCCCATTATTGTCTAGGGGTCAGGAGGGACCTGCGTGAGATGTGGGAGTCAGAAGATAGGTGGGAGCCAGGACGTTCTGTAGGCTGACATAGTGCCCCAGGCACAGTGGATTTCACACATATTGTCATGGATTTTCTGGTCCACCCTCCTCGACAGAATTCAGCGGCTGTGCCCACACGTCCTTGACCTCCCGCTGCATCGCCTCCATTAGCTTGTCTGGTCTGGGCCCAGACTCGTGTACTGTTCTGCCACCAAAAGCCCCAGCTTCTTCTGTAAGGTCACCTTAGTTGTCGTGGTCGGAAGGGACGAGAAACAGGCACAGGTTCCAGTTTGTCTTCTTGGGTCCCACACTGTGTTGGAAGGCTCTGCCTTGTGTTTTTGCTCACTCCTGTATCATGATGTGCTTCCCTTCCTGACTGCTGTCCCTGCTACCCCGCAGCAAACTCAGGTCCTCCAACCACACATGGAAGCAACAGGCTTCCACAGACCTTGCCAGCACTTTCCTGCTCCATATCATGTGCTTCTGTCTTCCTGCCTGAGCCCTAACTGATACAATGGATCTATATGATTCTGGCTTTATTTAATAGCTGTTATTTCCCTTTAATACATAGCAGTGCAATTTGTTGATGCCTAGCTCATGCCAGAGCTAATCTGTACACAGATCTTGTGTATGCCACGGCTCCACACATCCAGTTACCACAATAACTTTTTGGCCACCAGAGTGGGAGAGGGCAGAAGTGTCAGAAAGTTGGTGCCACCAGAGTAATCCTGAGACAAATTCAGATGAAAACTGGTAGAAAACTCCTCCAACTTCTTCGCCCTACTGCAGGACAATTCTGAGATGTGTTTCCCAATTTTTATGAGAGCCCTCATTGGGCCTAAGCCCCAGTAGCTCAACGCAATGACGTGCTCATTGAAACACATTTTGTTGGCCCTTTTCCCCATCCCTTCCTCACTTTCCCACTACTGTGCAGCACTTTTTGCCTCACCTTCCAAACCATTTATTGCCGAATTCTTCTTTCAGGATCTGCTTTTGGTGAAACTCAAATGACACAACCTCTAAAAGTCTTTATACAGTATTCTACTTTAGAAAAGAGAACATTCTCTGTGAAATGCAAGAATGTAATCATCTTCTTATAGTAATTCAAGGTTACCATTTTATTATTGCTCCTTGTAGAAGATTTACGACAAATTTCCCAACATTTGCTAAGAACTAATTTTGATTTCTCTGAAGGCTCAGTGTCTATGTATTGCCCTCCTAGGCTGACTCTACATTACGGACAATGAAGGGATAGTCACTGTGCCTTGTTCCAGGTGTGCAGTGATTCAAGTTACAACTGTCAGCTGTATGCCAGGTCGTGACAAGGTAGAGCAAGTCACTAGAAAAATGAAGCCATCCATGTCCACATCTTTCACTACTTCATAATCTAATACATAGAAAGGCTAAGTGACAAAATCAGCCTGGATTTCAATTTTCTCCATAATATACCTTAGACCACAATTTTATACATACATTTACTATCATTTCTTACCTTTTTTTCTAGAGTCGCCTCTCATTCCACCATCTTGATGACATCTCTACCCTTTTTTCTAAAAAAGAAAAAGAAAAATCACCATGTATCACAGAAACTTATGTTGAGTTTCCAAGTAGCTTATTGTTCCAAACATATAACAAAAAACAGAACTATTTTAACTAGTTCTTTCAAATATAAAGTATTACCAAGAAAAGTACCAGCATACAAAAGGCAGTCAGTGGTGAAGACTATGTTTGAGAGGAATGCTTAACAACAATGAAGACACACGCTTAAATGATTCCCCTATTCATTCCTTATTTTCTTCCTACTTTTTTTTTTTTTATGAGCCAATGACAAGCCTCACAATTTTATGAAGCTGATAAATGAGGACTGAGAGGGAAGCAGCCATGATGGTAGCTGATGATCAAGAAAGTATGTGTGACAGGTCTGCTGTGACAGCACCACAGTGTCCTCTGCTTTGGAGGTCACACAACATCCTGGCCCAGATAAAATAGACTCTATATTCCAACTACGGATGAAAGATTGAAGCCATCATTGAAAACCCACTATACATGCCAGATCATTTCTACATAAGTAGGAGGGAGATATTCTTTTGTATTCACATTTCAGCAGAGTCAATAGCAAATTTGGATTGGAAAGCAGAAATTGACAATAAGAATTGTCAATGGGCTTATTCGCCCCCCCCCCGCCCCCGCCTTTTTAATGGTGATTATAGAAGTTTGGTTCTGTTTCCCAAGAGAAAGAGTCTTATACTCCTTAAGCAAATTCTGCTGTGAGTGAATAATTCAGCAAAACAGCCCAGAAAAGATTGGAGGAATGTATACAGTATTAGTCATCCATGAAAATTAGAGTAAGTAAACATGAGTTAAATACAAATGCATTTAAATTAAATGAATGATACTTTTTTTCTTTGGATAACTAAAACAGTTGTTTCACACCCCTTTGACTTCTTTTTAACAATGGCTATTACATCCTTCTCTTCCATGAAATACAACTATACTTTCTAAGCATAGTAATAGGAATAATATATATGCTATAATGAGTCTGGGTTTAAGTGCATCGCTGGGAAATCATTTGAATGTAGAAAAAGAGAGCTTTGTATTCTGAGAGAAATTCAGCTTTATTGTATTAGATTATGTCAGATTCTCTATTTTGCAAGACTTCGAGTCGTAATTCAACAACCAATTATAATCATACACAGCAAAAATATTTTCCTTAATTTGGAGAGTGAGATTTGTTTTGTAAAACAAACAAACAAAAAGAGGCCTTCCAACACCACTGGACCACACTGTACATAAAGGAATTATTTGGGGGATGTCCCCTAGTAATTATGCCAGTTTTAACTTATAGTATCCATTTATTATTTCCACGGTTTTATTTTCTGATGAAAGTTTTATGCTCGGCAGAAATTCAGTGCAATGAGGCAGGTCTAGTATTATTTTTTGTTGTGCTGTGTTACATCCAATCTTTTTTTCTTGATGCTAAGCATTGTTTTAGATGATTCTTCAATACCATGGCTCACTCTTGCAGAAATATATGCAAATTTTTTATTTTGTGAAAAATGGAAGGCAAAATCATGCATTATGCTGCTCTTGCAAAAAAAAAAAAAAAATCATTAGCTCTTGCCAAAAGCAAAGCAGTTGATCTCTTGCCATGCTATTGTGTATGATTACTAATTTTCTATCAAGCATTGTCCTATGATAAACAGAACAGCCCTTCAGGGACGCCAAAAGGCAGCCAATTCTTTGATAAGTCAGCAATACTACCTCTAACTACTTCCCAAAAGGGTCTTTTCAAGGAAACTACATCTATGGCTTTTGCAGAAATGCCGGGGATATAAGCATACCTCGGGCAAATTTAATTGTAACACTAATTAAATGATCCTCTGATTCATTTATTAATTATAGAATCATGGAAAGATAGGGTCGAAAGGACCTTGAGAGAGCAACAGAATCAGCACCTACATCCTCTGTGGGAACTATATATACACTGTTGTAAACCCACACAAAACTGACTTACTTTCCAAAGCTTAGCAAGGACATTGTGTTTACAACTGCCTTTCATGATCTAGTTCAGGGATAAATGCAGTTAGCATGAGAAATTCCTTCCAGCACACCTTTTAGATGCATATTCAGGGCAGGCTGAGAACATACCTGGAGGCCATCTGCTAGGTCAGCCAGGATTGCTGTTTGTCTCAGGAGCTGTTCTCTGTGTGGCCTAACTGTGCCCACTGCTTCTAACTTAGAAGCAGCTCCCTTTCTCACTTAGCTTTTCCGTTATCACTGAATTCTAACTTTTCTTTAAAATGCCCACATTTTCCTTTATTTCTGAAGCTTGTACTTGGAAAATGTAAAAATCTGACTGATGGAGAATAAAAGAATAACCTCTGACAAAACTCACTCTAGGCCAAATTATACAGAAAAAAAAATGCTATAATGGTCCACTTTGCTCATCATGACCAGCAAGAGAGGGTAGCCCAAGACACCAGTTCCATTTCAGAAGAAAAAAGAGAAAAAATGGGGCAGAAAAAAAGTTTAAATTTAAAATGGCTGCAAACTTGTTATGTTAATATTGTAAATTTACATATTCAAGGGGGTCTGAAAACTCCCCTAAAAAGAAAACTAAAACTCAATGCCTATTCAGTCAGAGTTCAAACTGCAAAACACCAAAGGTAGGAGAAAAACTTGAAAGTAATCAGAAGAAGAAGAAAAACAAAAGATGCAATACGTATAGTGGAATCACAATGGAAATAATCACAGATTTCTCATTAGAAACCATGGAGACCAGAGACAGGATGATACATTTAAAGAACTGAAGTAAAAAAAAAAGCTGTCAATGTAGTGTTCTATGCCAAGTGAAAAACATCCTTAGGAATAAAGGGAAAATAAAAAAAATCTAAGACAAAAACATCAACAAAATACTCATATGTCACCAGCAAACCTTCACTATAAGAAATGTTTAAGACGTTTCTTCAGGCTAAAGAAAAATGTTTCCAGAGAAAAACTTGGCTCTTTAGGAAAAAATGAAATGCATTGGAAATCATAAATATCTGGGTAACTCTTTTTTCTCAAGTTCCATAAAATACTTAAGACACTAAAATAAAAATTGTAACATTGTCGTGCCAGCTTCTTAATGTATGCAGTTGTAATATACATAACAGCATATATATGGTAAAATAGGTGTTAGAGAGAGCTATATGATTGCAAGTTCTCCAATTTTATGTAAGATGGTACAATATTAACTATAAGTAGTCTGGAAAATATTAGAGCTATATATTGTTGTCCCTAGGAAAAACACATTTTAAAGGCTACAATGAGAGAGAGAGAGAGAGAGCTAGATTGATAAAGGAGAGCAATTAAAATAGAATGCTAGAAGAAAGAAAGATGGTGGCATGAGAGGAGAACCCCAATAACTGCCGGGAAAGGGACTTATGAACAAAGGGGACTCCACAGGGGAAACCCTGAGAAGCACCATCTTCTGAGAGAACCACACAGCGCAGAACAACAACCAAAGGTTAGAGAAAAAAGGGGAGAGCGGGAGAGGGAAGGGGAAGCAGTGGTTCGGGGACAGAGACTCGGAGCGCGGCCCGGGGCTGGCAAAAACAAAGGGGGATTGGGGGGCTATGGTCACAGTGGAGCTGGATCGAGGGCGGGCTGGAAGCTGAGACCTAAGGAGCGCGGAAGCCCCACAGGAATGTGGACAATTTAACATCCGAACCCAAGGGGCTACATGCAGAACCCTAGTCAGATCATGGAGCCTAAGGTGCAACAGGGACTAAAATAGAATGCTAAAACATTCTAATAACCTAAAAAAAAAAAAAAAAAAGCAGAAAAGTCAAGAGAACAGACTCACACACAGACATACACACACAACAAAGGGGGCAAACAAAATAATTAATAAAGTAGATAACATAAATCCAAGCATTTACATAATTACATTAAATATTAGTGATAAATAATCTAATTCAAAGTCAGAGATTGTCACAGTGGATAAAAAAGCAACAACACCATAAAACACTGCCTATAAGTGATGCATTTTGAATCAGAAAATACAAATTATTGAAAGAAAAGAGATGGAATATGATACAAATAGTAAGTAAATGAAAATTAGAGGGACAGTATTCATATTCTATGAAATAGACTCTAAGACAAAGTATTATAAGATATAAAGACAGATATATTAATAATGGAACATTTCTTCAGAATAACATATTTATGCACCTAACAAAGAATCAGCAAACAGATAGTGGGGGAAATAACAGAATTAAAGGGAAAATTTTAAATTTCACAATTACAATAAGAGATTTTAACACCTCTCTTGCAAAAATTGATGGATTGTTTAGAATAGAAACAGCAAAGACACAGAAGGTTAAAACAACCACATCAACCATATTGATCTAATTGACATTTATAGAGTAGAACACTATATCTAACAACTATAGAATAGTGATGCCTTAGAATTCAAACTTAATCCATCCCAGAACCCTGTTCGAGTTCCAAAACGTTCGAGTTCTGAGTCAAGTTTTCCCATTTTAAATAATAGAAACAAGATTAATCTGTTCCTGGGTGCCACAAAACTCAAATTTTCAAAATGATTTTAGCAGTAAATACACTGGATTTAAAGTAAAATATTAATTTTATTAATTTTAAGGTAAAATATTAACAAGAAATAATAGTACTTAAATAAAAAAAATTTTTTTAATAATATCAATGACACATGTGGATGCTTTAAGAGATGGAAGAGGAAGAAGGGTCCTTTTCCATGATAACTTGCATTCTTTGTCTTTTAATGCCCTTTGCTATGGTACCACTTGTAGAGGGCTTGGGGTCACTGGTTGTGTTTGCTTTTGGGAACCAACGTTCCAAAGTGGTCTGATGTTGGTGACCTTTTTGCACTTTTCTGAGATGTTCAATGTTATCATCAAACAACTTACACCTGTCAACTAGGGCTTTATTGGGGTGCCCCTTCTCAGGAGCTGCCTGGGTTTTGACCACATGCTAAGAAGGTTCTTGATTTCACCAGAGGGAATGGTTCTAGGGTCTCTCTCTTTCTCCCCAGAAGAAATTTCTTCTGAGATTTCTTTCTGCTGCTGCTGGTTGAGGTGCTGAAGCTCTTCTATTGTCAGCTCAGTCCTGTGATCGTCCACTAACTCGTTCACATCCTCTTTGCTGATTTCCAAACCCATAGACTGGCCCAGAGATACGACGTCAGGAACAACAGATGCTTCTTCAAAACCTTCTATGCCCCTTGCAGCAACACATTCAGGCCAGGGATTTTTCCAAGCAACAGCTTGGTTGTACATTATGATGAGATAGGGGTTGCTGCCTATACAATCTGTGCTAGACCAATTCCCTCGCACCACTCTCGGAGTATACCTCACACAAACAACAAGTGGGCATTCGGATAAAGCTACGGGCCATATAGTCCATACATCCCACGTGAACAACGTGTTGGAGTTCGGATTCCAAAGCAGGGTTCAGATTCCAAGGCAAATTTTGCTTGATTTTTTGTTTAGATTCCAACTTGTTCGTGTTTTGGGGTGTTTGGATCCCAAGGTATCACTGTACAACCTTTTCAAGAGAACATGGCTTTTTTTTTTTTTTTTTTTTTACCAAGATTGAGCAGAAAACATTCTCAATATGTTTTAAAGAACGGCGATGATATAGTGGATATTCTCTGGACACAATAAAATTAAATTAAAAATCAGTAACTGTAAGATGCCTAGGGAAACCTCAAATATTTGAAAACCAAAAATTATGCTTCTAGAAAATTCATGGGTTGAAGAAGAAATCACAAATGAATCTTAATATACATGTTGAGCTGAATAACAAAAATATACTCTACCAAAAAATGTGGGATCCAACTGAAGCAATAGTATTTACAGGGAAACTACTGCTTTACATGCTTATTATTAGAAGAAGAAAAAAAGAAAGCTAAGTCAGTTAGCTAAGATACTAAAAACTAGTTTAGAAAATAACAAAAATCAATATGAGTAGAAAGAATAAAATAATAACAATAATATTAAAAGCAGTACAACAAAAACAGGCAATAGAGGAAATGGACAAAGGAAAATGTGGTTTCTAAAAAGATCAACAGAATTGAAAAACCCTTGAACTGATTAAGAAAAGTAAAGAAAGAACAAAAATTACTAATATCAGGAATAAAAAAAATTACCAATTCAGATCTTACAGATAGTAAAAAGATCAAATTTTTTACTGTCAATAAATGTGACAACTTAGGTGAAATGGATGAATGCCTTGAAAAATAGCATTTATAAAAATGACAGGGGAAGCCAGGATGGTTCAGTGGGTTGAGCGCTCACTTTGCAGCGCTGGGGACTGAGGATCGAATCCCGGCCCCAGCCCGTGAGGAACCATGTGCTGAACTGGGAACTCCCCGGTTCAGTTCTCTCTCTCTCTCTCTCTCTCTCTCTCTCTCTCTCTCTCTCTCTCTCGTCAAAAATAAATAAATAAATAAAAATATATTAAAAAAAAATACTGCATTTAAAAAATGACAAAAAAACAAAACAGGAAATCTGAGAATTCCTATATCAATAAAAGAAATTGAATTTGTTATAAAATAAAAACATTTCAACAACAACAACAAAAAACAACAACAGGCAAAAATAGTGTTACTAACGAATCCTATCAAACATTCAGGTAAAAATAATACCAATTTCATACATTTTCAAAAAACAAAAGAAAGAAATACTGATCAACTCATTTTCCAGGACTATAAACCTAAAATATTACAGACTAATATTCCTCATGAACATATATATATATACACACACACACACACACACACAAATAGAATTCAATAATATAGAAAATATAACACATTATTACCAAGTAGTGTTTATCTCAGGAATTCAAGACTGGCTGAACATGTCTCTAAATCATATGTAATTTACCATATTAAAATAATAAAGGGAAAAATGCATATTATCAGTAGATGCAGAAGCCATTGACAGTTCAATACATATTTGTAATTAAAATTTTTACTAAATTAGGAATAGAAAGTTACTTTGTGAAATATATATAGATATATATTATAACTAGCATGATACTTAGTTTAAAAAATAGTGAACATTTCCCCCTAAAATTATTAGCAAAGCATGAATGCTCATATTCACCACTTCTAGTCAACATTATAATTGAAGTCTTAGTAAGGCAAGAAATAGAAATATAAGGCATAATGATCAGGAAGGAAGAAGTAAATTTTTGAAAAAAATGCCAATGAATCTACAAAATCCCCATAGACCTCAGTGAAGAAGGACAACATTCCATGGATTAGAAAACTCAGTGTCACTAAGACGTTAGTTATAACTAGATTGGTCTAAAATTGCAACCAATGTTTTATTTTTGTAAAAACTGACAAGCTAATTTCAAAATACATCTGGAAATAGGGGATGCCGCAATAACTCAGAGGTTGAGCACTCATCTGGCATTTGAGAGATTCAGGGTTCAATTCCTGGCCCCGGCCTGTGCAAACCCATATGCCAAACTTCAGCACAACTGGTAAACGCGGGGATGGTGGTTCTTACTTCCCATGCAGGAAGCCCCGAGTTTGGCTCCCACCCCCTGCAGCCCCACATCCACCCGTGTGGAATGAAACCATGTCACACTAACAATTTACAACTATGGAGACTGCTCTGGGTACCCCCCTTCCTCGTCTCTCATCTTCTCTCAAACAATAAAAAAATAATAATAATCTTTAAAATACATATGAAAATAAAAGAAAGTAGAATGGCCTAGGAAATTTTTTAGAAGAAGAACTAAGTTGAAGAACTTACCCGATCGATATGCTAAAGAAGTTTTTATAAAGCTACAATAATCAGGACAGCTTGGAAGCAGTAAACAGATAGACATAAAGATAATAAAATTTAATAAAGAGTGCATAAGTATATCCATATATTGTCAATTAACTTATTCATAAAGGTGACAAAGCAATTCATTTGAGAAAGGAGAATCTTTTTACATATCAAATGGTGCTGGAATCATGGGATAATTCATATTTTAAAAATGAACATTGACCTTTGCTTTCCATCATCCATACAAATCAATTCAAAATAGACCATATGCTTCAATGTAAAGCCTGATAGCATGAGATTTCTACAAGGAACATGAGAGAAGGTCTTTGTGACCTTGGGATGGATAAAAATGTCTTAGGCCGCAAAATTCACAATCCTTAAAACTTTTTTGAAAAATTAGAATTCATCAAAATTAAAAACTCTTTGATCTTTGAAAGAATCACTCTACCAAGAAAATAGAAAGACAAGCCACAGTCTTGGAGAAAATGTTTAGAAAAAATATAAAACAAAGGACTTGTATTTAGAACACTCTATGTAAAGAGCACTGATATTAACCCTCAGTGGGAGAGGAGGGAGGGGGAGTTAAATATATGATGATAGAAAGAAAGTGGACTCTGGGTGATGACAAAGTGCTATAGAAGTGTACACCTCAAATGTGTCATTTTTACTAACCCATGTCACAGTAATAAATTTAACAATAAAAAAAAAAAAATGAGCAAAAGATTGGAAAAAGAAGACACTTCCCTAAGGACGACATAGGAATGGCCAAGAAACACATTGAAAAAAAAATAAAATTCAACATCATTAGTCACCAGAGAAATTTAAATTAAATTCAAAATGTGATACCACTATAATCCCATTCCGTGTCTAATACCAAAAAGACTGACAGTACAAAGTGAAAGGAGGCTTGGAGAGAGGCTGGAATTCACTCCAGATGTACGGTTTATTGTATGTAAATTAGCCCTTAATTAAGTTGGGAAACACCTATAATCTACCTTGTTCTGGATGAAAAATAATCCAGTATAAACAAGATTACAAAAATATGTCCTAAAGAATGTGAAAACACAACCAAAACAAATCACTGGAAATGGAGGTATTCTACTTTTCTCAGCTGTGCAAACAAAATAAAGCCACGTGGCTAAAACATTGGCGTCAGCGGTTTGCTGTTTCGGCTAGGCTTTTACTCAGAAGGTCCATTGAGTTTCTATTTCCAATGGACACAGCCACAGGACTCATCCTGCAATCTGCGTCCTCCTGTGTGTGTGGTGAAGCTAACGGACTTGGCATCATTTTCCTGCAGGAAGAAAAAAAAGTCTCTGACCAAAACAGCACTTGGACTTAGCGTACAGATGTTAATTTTATTAATTTGAAAACATTCTCCTCCCCACTCACATGAGGTAGGCCATCCTTCGGCTCTAATACACGACCTCTTTCATCCTTGCCACCAGACAGTTAAATGTACCCAAAGCTGTAATAAAATACAAATCACAATGGTGAACACCAGCTCCCTTGGGGTTGTTTTGTTTTTTTTTTAATAATCTTCATGTTCTTTTCTTGCCTTACCAGATATACGAAATTATTTATGTCAACAAAATACATTTACATGAAATGTTCAAACTTATTTTGATGATGACCATGGGTCTCCTGAGTAAACAGTAGCCAAGGATCAGGCAACATGAAATTTATTTTCATTTGTGTTGTTCTGGAAAAGGGCAGAAGAAAAGATGTCCTCATTTCCATATCCGTTAAGGTTCAGTATTCAGTGGTCAGACAAACAAATTACTTTATATCGATATGCTAATTGCCTTGCGTGTGCATCACTCGCACCTAGTGTGGTGTAGACCTCTTGTTAATGAAGAGGAGAGAAGAAGCTCAAAGGCTGAGAATAAAATAACAAATCTATTGTGACAGTGAGTCGTCGTGGAATATATCATTGTGGATCTGAGGATGTTCGCCGCTTTCCCTCCTCCAATGTGATCTACTAATAATCCCCACGACCTCCCAGACGTGGCTTAGAGATGCTTGACTCTGATTTTGTAATTCAGTAAATGCAAGAATGGTGGAATTAAAGTCAAAGCCACAGACATGCCCAGCAGTGAGAGTAGGTGCTGGTGCCAGCCCTGGATGGTGCCACACATACAGAGAAGACAAAATCTGAGAGGCTCACACCCTTCAAATCCAAGAATCTCTGCACAGATGTGGGAGGACAGCAGCGGTAAAGAGAACAAACAAAAAGCGGTTGGCTCTCTTCATTAGCCTAAACCTAGCCCTAACCCCCCTGAGAAGACAGTCCTCGAGTCCAGTTTCGCAAAGCAATGATTCAGAGCCAAGACTAAGGCCTTCATAGAAAACGCCTTCTTCTAAAGTGCTTGATATCAGGAATTTCTTCAGGAGGAACAGCTGGTTTTTATTCCACAGTTAGAATTTCATTGCATGTGACAGAGACTGCTCATTTGCCTCCCATGTCTGATTTTCTTCATCTCCTACTCTAACTGCATCCCCAGGTTTTAGCTGGGAGCCTCCCTTGCAGTTAGGCGTGGCCATTGAGTAAGCCCTGGGCATCTGCATGAAGTGGAGTGTGTACAAGAAGGTCCTACAAGAGTGGAGAGCATCCTTTTTCTCCCCATTCTTCTTTCCTGCTGCCTGGAATACATACGTGATGACCTGACTTGGGTGCACCCTTGGGAATGGCCACACATACTGCAATGACCAAAAAGGGGTCTGAGCTTCTGTGACTGTCGGAGCAGAGCCAGGAAAGCAGCCCTACATCTAGCCTTTAAAGCAAAAGAGAAACAAAGCCATTTATTTAAGTTGTTTTTCATTTGGGGGGTTGCTCTTATTTGCAACCAAAACTAATTCTAAGGAATAAAAAGCTGAGAAGCGCAGGCAATTGCTCGAATGGGTTCATAGACTGGTAAGAACAAGTTTCAGAAATTAACACAGTATATATTGTTACTCTTGTGGGTGGGAGATGACATGAGAAGACAGGCGTTGTACAATTTGACAGCCAGTGGCAACGACAAGGAAAGAAGGTTGTGGTCATGAATTTGTATTCATTCAATGTAGAATGAAATGATGAGCGTAGGTAAAATGACAGTGGGTTGTTGCAAATGCTCATGAGTACATTTGTGCACGTTATGGAGGTGACATGGTGTAGGAGCTGAAACTACGGATTCTTCAGTCAGCCTGGCAGGGTTGGAATCATGGCTCACTGTGTACATCTGTGTGATCTTGGGCAAGTTTCCAAACTTCTCTGATCCTCTGTTTCCTCACTGTAAATGAGGTTTATAATAGTAGTAACTATTAACAACTAAATAAGACAAATAAGCTGTTACATATAAAGTGCTTTAGAAGCATCTGGTATGAGGAGTTTTAAAATGTCTCAATGTTATTTGATGATAATTACATTGAATCACCAAGGGAAGTTCCAAGGGAAGAATTAAGCTTAGAAGATCCTGTTTTTCTGTCCTTTATCAGATATAACTTTCTTTCCTTCCATCCCCAACCCCTCCATCCTCACCACAGCTGTATGGATACAAAGGACTCAGCAAAAAACTGAAGGACATAGGGATCGAGGAAGCCATAGAATCAGAAGAATCTGGATTCCAAATAGCTGTGTGGAGGGCTATCTGCCAATCAAAGTCATTGGCATCTGCATGAGCAATTGTGGTTTTTCATTGTGTTTATGCACTGAGATTGGGGGGCTTATTTGTTACATCATCTGGCATGACCGGCCCTGATTGTATTCATTTGCTAGGGCTGCTATAACAAAGTACCACAACTGAGTGTTTACAACAAATATTTTCCCTTACAATCCTGGAGGCTAGAAGTTGGCACTCAAAGTGCTGGCAGAGCCATGTTCCCTCTGAGGAGCCTAGGGAAAGATCTGCTCCGGGAGTGTCTCTCTGCTTCTGGTAGTTCCTTAGCTTCACAATGCCACATGGAGATGGTGTGTGTGCAAAGTCTGCCTTTTATAAGGATACCAGTCCTATTAGATTACTGCCCACCCTAATGACCTAATTTTAACATGCTTGCCTCTGTAAAGTCCCCATCTCCGAATAAGGTCATATTCTGAGGGATGGGGTTAGGCTTCAGCCTGTCTGATGTCGAGGAGACACAATTCCACCCCTAACGCTAATATAAATAGCTAACTTTGCATTTTGACCTGTACCTAATTGCAAATCAGCAGAATGTGGAATGCCAGAAATAAAACCTGTTCTATTCATCCCTGGCTATTGTTAAACTAGAGAAAATCTTGTGATCTTGAACCAGTTGCTCTCCTGCTCAAGTCAGTATGCAGCTATGTTTTACTCTGCATGTTGGTAGATATTCATAGTTTCCTCTTCATTATATATAGAAACCTATTCCCATAGCCTTTTGATTCAGGGGGCCTGGCTTTTATTGGTCACTCCAGTTGCAAAGGTCTGTGAATATGGCTCTGACAAGTATTTCAGAAAACACTTCTCTAACAATAATTAGGATTACCTTTTTTTATCTGTTGTAGAAAAAATCAAGGAGAAATTTCTATATACCGGTAACAATAATAACAAAGGTGGATGGTCCTAGTAAAATCACTTCATTTCATAAGAGAAAAGCAAATATTAAAATGAACAAAATATGAACAACGTAATTTAATGAAATCAAGGAGGCCAAAATTTTACATGGCACTGGGCAACTCAAGTATCCATGCCATGTGTCATATTCAACATACATTGTAAGGAAAATACAATGTTTCTGGAGAATAGGCATGTATGTGTGTTCACTTATTCTTTCTTGCTCCCACCAATAACTTTAGAGCCAACTTTCTTCCCCAGGAGACTACCTTCCTTGCAATCTATTCATAGTTGTGTGATAGCTCATTGTTTAAAATATTCATATTTGAAACATGAAATACTCCCCAGACAGCTTTACTCAGTCTTTATCTTAACATACAATGAAAATCAAAATAGCTCAGGTACTGTCTTACCTATCCATGAACCAAAGAAGAGGCTGACAGACAACTTATTCTTGTAACTCGTTTTAGAAATACCAAGTGAAGGAAATTCACGCCTTAGGCAGGCTATTGCATGGATCCATCGCATTTTAAGTCTAATAACTTTTTCAGAAGCACAATGAAAGAATAGCAAACCATTTCTATTTGAATAAAATCTACTTCCACAAAATATGAAATTACCGAACTACTTCAAAGGCCATTCACTGAATACCCCAAGGATGGTTTTAAGTTAAAAAGTTGAGAATGACTTGAATCAATGGCTCATAAAGAAAGGCAAAATGAATTTTATGTGCAAATGAGAAACACATCTAAGAAAAGGAAAAATGTAGTCACTGTACATGTTTCTAAGGAGGTCCAGCCTGACACAGCACCCCATGAATAGAACTTGCTGAATTTAGACCTTGAGGAGATGAAGGCACAAAAGGTCCCCAAATTCGTCACTTACCCTACAAACTTCGTAAGAGTAAATTAAGTTTTAATATGTTAGGCAACTACAGGCATACCTATTTTCCTGTGCTTTATCATATTGTACTTCACAGAGGTGTTCTTACAAATTGAAATTGAAGGCAAGACCCTCCACCAGCAAAAAGATTAATACTCAGTTTATTGTGATGGTCTGGATCCGAATCCACATATCTCAGAGGTCTGTTTATACAAATGAGTGTCTCTCATGATCAAAGATCTGGGTTGCTTATCACAATGGTCACAGTAAATTGGGTTGGAGGATTGGAAAGAGCAATGTGATAAAGGGATGTCACCAATGTTAGAGCAGGATGAGCCAAACAGGATGAGGGGACATATGGGAAATGGTGATGGCTGTGGGCTAGCTCCCTTCTGAGCACAGAGACTCATTATGTCATCCTTTCAATGGTTATGTTAGTTGCTAGAATTTATGAAAGCAGAAAGTTTGAGACTGAACAGAGAAGAGTTCTAATATAAATGACACCATGAACTTAAAGAAAAAAATCAATTGAAATTATTTCAAGGTCATCAATCCTGAGAGAGAGGAAAACGTTTTACAAGCTGAACTGATAGAGGTTGATTTGTTACAACTGAGGCAGCTGAGATTTTTCTTTTTATGAGAATTGTTCAGGAATCCCCAGTCATTTGCCATAAAACACAAATAAGACTGAGAAAGCAAAATTCTTAACACGTGATAACTGCTTTCATTTTAAGAGCTGCCAGTAGTTTTTCTCTATATAGTACCTCCATCCCTTTCGCAAAGTCACGTTCACCTTTTTCATTCTGCAAACCTCTTCCCTATGCAAGGAGATTTCACTTCATCACCACAATTTTCAGATCTGATGGCCACACTCGGTTCTGCTTGCCCACTTTGTTTCTATGGAGGACCCTGACTCATACACTTATAAAGGTTTCTAATGAAATTTTCTAATGCAACTACTCAGTATGTTTTTATGCCAACCCCCTGTGTAAACAATGAGAAAAGTGTATTACTGCCCCAGCTTATACTGAGTACATTTTTAGGAAGCATTCTGTTTTTGTTTGGGAAAGTGCCTTGATGAGTTTCTAAAGGTAGAAAGTGAGACCTATAGGAAAACATCAAGGCAATGCATCATTATGGGTGAACTTCTTTATGTGAAATAAGATAATTTTCACCTCTGAGAGAGAAAGGTAGGAAAAAAACAGAGAAAGGTGAGAAAGTCAATGATATGAGGGAACGGAGGCTGAGCAGTACAAGAAATAAAGGGACAAGAAGACTCCAGTCTAGGAACTGGAAAGGTTTTAAGAACCAGATACCCAAGGTTCCTCACTAAACGTTTACCGTACATGGTTTCATGGCCAAATCCAAGGTACTCCCGCCTCTTCCTAACAGAGCCAGTTTTGTCCCCTGCATTTCATGGGCCACTCCGAAGACTCAGGCAGGAAATGTTAATTAGTTTAAATCAATCATTGTAATTATGTTTCTTTGTTCCTGAACAGTTTAAGCATGGCCTGTGACAGAACTACGGCTCCTGAAAAAGTAGTTAATGCTCTTAAAGAAAAGCTTATAACGTAGGTTTCACCCCCTTCTAGCCTAAACATAGTATAGACTTGATAAGACATTATTTGAAATTTTAGTAATCCTGGAACTACCCTAGCACAGAATTATATGAGGAAAGACTGTTTTTCTGTTTTCATTTCCTGTTATTTGCAGCCAAAGGCAACAGAACTAAGAGTTGCTTGTCAGTAACCCAGTGAAAGAAATGTATAGGAACTTGTGAAAATACACTTGCTTAATATATCCTAGAGCAAAAATTTTATGACCCATAAAATAATTTTTCAAGTAATTCTCCCATGTTATCTATCAAACCATAATTTGTTAATCTATTTAAATACCCATTAGATAAACTGTAAAATACTTATTGTGTATGTTTTTTAATGTCCCTGACAAGTAAATAATGAATGGTATAAAATTCATTTTACATGGACAACTTTATAATGTTCTGTATATTGCTAGCTAATAAAATCTGTATAAGAACATGAAATTAGTCCTAATTCATTTTACTCCTAAAATTGGGAATTATGGGAAGTCTTATAGAGTACTTAAAGTATTCTGATTCAATGGTTCTGTGCCTCTAAGTAACACTTCTCATCTTTTAAAATTAGAAACAGAGCATTGTTCACATTCTATTAGCAATGTATATTTCCAAGTTTTATTGAGTCTTATAAAGTTATAAGAATTAGGAAGATAATAACATCACTGTGTTCTAGATACTGAGCTAAATATTCTGCTTATAGTATTTTATTTCAATCTTGCACCTTTTGAATTTTGAGATGAGAACTCAAGGTTTAGATTTAAAGTAACCAGTTCCAGGTCTTGAAAATATAATCAAGATCTATCTGTGTGAAGAGTTATGAGTTAGTAGAACTGCTAATAAATTAGTTTAAAGCCTCATAAAACCATCACTAAAATTTACTTCTAAATTGTTTTATTAAAAAATTGTAAAGATTTCTTCATTTAAAAACAAATGAAAGAATTAAGAAAAACATATAACCTGGTGTCTGGACATTTTTACTAACATTGGTTTGTTTTTAGAATAAATGTAGAACAAAAAATTTTGAAAGTTTATTTAATATCACAAACAAGATAGAAAAATACTACTGAACTGAAAAGTAAGCTTTTTATATTTATAGTTATAAAACACCATTTAGCTCCTCTGCATATCAGAAAATTTCATAATGTTCAAATTTAATGTTTGTCTACAAAATTTCACGAGGTATTTGGTCCACTGTGCATACAGAATAGTTTCTCAACACTTTCTTTGAGATCTCTTAAGACTAAACTGAAATGCTGAAAAATTCAGAGCACACTTATGTGGAAAGAGTACCCCTCTCAAATAAAAGAGTATCTCTCAGCCATTGTGTGAATTCTTAAGAAGATGTATTACTATGCACTGTTTAATGAATGTCAAACCTATTATTTTCCACTGAGATTTTTCTCTAATTATCAAATTGGTATGACAAAACTGAATTCTACAGGGACATTTATTGTGATGTCTCTAGTTCTTACATAGATGGGTCCTGAATTCTTTGTGTTGATAAAGTGTAAATGTAAAAGTGTAAACTATAAATGGTCTCTTTTTAGGGATGCCAGGATAGCTCAGCGGTTGAGTGCTTGCCTTGCAATTGTTAGATCTGGGGATCAATTCCCAGCCCCAGCCTGTGCAAACCCATATGCTGAACTGCAATGCAACTGGTATCAGCTGGGATGGCTCGGTGGCAAAGGGTCCCCATGTCCCCACATCCACCTGTGTGGAATGAAACCATGTCACAACTAATGATGTACAACTATGGGGACTGTCTAGGCCCTCCCTCTTCTTTCTCTATCTCTCTCTCTCTCTCGCACACACACACACCTCTTAAATGATAACGAATTCTTTTTAAAAATAAGTAAATAAATAAATAAAGTCTCTTCTCTGATGTCACAGCAAAACCTATTCTGTTCATCTGACTCAAAACAATGTTTATGCTAAATGCACAGAATTCAAAGTAAAATCAAATCCCAGTTCATATGTTTAATGCTTTTAATAAATGCAGCAGTACAATTTTAGTAGAAACAAAAAAATGGAAAGAAAAAAAGCAATGAAACTGATTTGATACCAGTTGTATTTAGTAAGTACATGCCAGATAATAGAGATCACTATTTCCTTGTCTAGGTTCTCATAAGCAATCCTCTTAATTACTTTGAATGTAAAATCTTACTCATGTATAACCACCAACCAAAAATATAACAAGAAACCACAAAATATAAAGTACAAAAATCACAAAAATAAATTTGAAAATAGAGAGAAAATAAAAAAAACTGATGATATCAAAGCAATTGATGAGAGACTAGAAAACTAACACACACATATATTGAAATATGACTGGGACCACATACTTTCATCTCTTCTCCCGCATAGAAACTCAATAAAATGACAGTTAAAGGTATAAAAAGCTATAAAACTACAAGAACCAAGAGAACAAGAGAATACACAACAGTAAATAAAACTATCATTTGGAAGATGAAAAGCAGATGACTTAGTAAAACCTAGGAATCTATAACCCAAGGGTTTACAGAATAGAATATCAATGAGAAATGTGCCAATATATCCAGCAGGAACCTGGAAAAGTTCAGGGTGTGGAAGAACCAGGAATTGGACAAGGTAAAATTGATGGCTTTCTGTTAAAACAGAGATGTTATTAAAAGTGCATATATGGAACAGCTACATTCTCAATTATCTTACCCTGAATAACCAGGCATAAGCCCCTTGCCCCCACATGCACATGGAAACAGGAAACTACCATTCAATTCAATGAAGAATTAAAATCTGAGAAAAACAAACTCCTGTGCACCAGGCACAGCAAAGAATAGGGGTGAGAAGTGGAGAGTAAAATAGGGGAGCTAAGTGAAAAACTAAATCCCTGACTGCCACACTACTCCAAGACAATTAAAAAAGAGCACTTCAAAATTTAAAATATGCTAAAACTAATTTTTAATAGTAGGATTTGTTTTAAGTTTTGAATATCTATCATAAAGGAAAACAAAAAGGCATGTACAAGGTCTGACAATTAAGTTTGTGAACTTGCCACCATGTGCTTACGTCGGCAGCACGGTACAAACAACTCCGTAAGGTTTCCTAACCTTAGTAGATCAGTGTCTCACAGCTGTGCTCGTGTTGATGTGTGGTGGTGTCTGCTGAGTGGCATTCATCTTTGTTGTTGCATGTTTTTGTGTGTTGTCACAAGAATTCTGAAGCTTGAGCTAGAGCAAGGAACAAACATTAAATTTCTTATTAAACCTGGCCAGAGTGAAGGTGAAATCAGGGACACACTGGTACAAGTTTATGGGCATAATGCCATGAAGAAAATGGCAGTGTAGACATGGATTGAATGTTTTTCTGAGGGGATGAAAACGTCACTGATGAAGAGAGGTCAGGGTGGCTAGTAACAAGCAGAACTGATGAAAACATTGCAGAAATTCATTGAGTTGTGCATCAAAGTCATCAGCTGACTATGAGAAGTACAGCAGACCAAGTCAACACTGATAGAGAAACAGTTAAGAAAATCTTAACTGAAAATCTTGGCATCAGAAAACTATGTGCAAAAATGGTCCCGAAAGAGCTCATGGGTGAACAAAGCAAGAGGGAGTCAAAGTTGGCTAAGACATTTTAGAGAGTCAAGAGGATGTTTTGGGATGTATTATCACTGGTATTGAAACATGAGTGTACCAATACGACACTGAAACAAAGCATCTCAGTGCCCAGTCAAAGAAAGTCAGTTCTCCATGATCAAAAAAAAGTGCCAAATCAAGAGTCAAAATGACATTGCTAAACTTTTTTAATGTTAGAGGGATTGTTCATTATGAATTTGTACCAACTGGACAGTCAACTAAGTTGACTATTTGGAAGTGCTGAAAAGGCTGCGTGGAAAAGTTAGATGAAAATGACCTGAACACTTTGCCAACAACTCATGGCTGTTGCATAATGACAGTGCATCAGCTCACAGGGCACGCTCTGTGAGGGAGTTTATAGCCAGTAAACAAATAACTGTATTGGAACCCCTCCCTGCTCACCTGATCTGGCTCCCAATGAATTTTCCTTTATCTGAAGATAAAGGAAATATTGAAAGGAAGACATTTTGATGACATTCAGCACATGAAGGATAATACAACCATGGCTTTGATGGCTATTTCAGAAAGAGTTCTCAAATTGCTTTTAAGGGTGGACTAGGCACTGGTGTTGGTATATAGCTTCCCAAGGCAAGTACGTCAAAGGTGACCGTAGTGATATTCAGCAATGAGGTATGTAGCACTTTTTCTAGGATGAGTTCAGGAACTTTATTGTCACACTTTATATTTTGAATACTTGATTCCTCTCCCTCCTGGCTTGTAGAGCTTCTGCTGAACAGAATAGCCTTTAATTTTAGGGGTCAAGGACAGAGGTAGACTTCTTTGGGTGGCAGGAAATATTCTGTGTAAACTTGATCTCAGTAGGTGGCTGCTTCCATATGTAAAATCCATCAATTCTACATTTAGATTCGTATACTTCATGTAGGATACATCTCAATAAACTTTGTTTTAGAAAATGGACAAAAATCTTAGAATGACTTTGAACTTCCTGACAGCATCACTGAAAACAAGAAGATAGACTAATGTATGCAAAATCCTGGAGGAAAGCAATTTTCAACTTAGAATTCTGTATCCATCAAAACAATTAATAGAATATAGAGAAGCCTCAAAGATTATTTCCCATAAAAGGTGAACGGATTAGGAAATATATATTTGTAGTCACAAAATTGTCGCAGGGATATGAAATACAGGATGGGAAATATAGTCAATAATGTTGTAAAAATTATACCATGGTGTCAGATGAACACCGGGCTTATTGCAGTGAGCATTTCATAAATTATATAAATGCTTACTTACTATGCTCTGCACCTGAAATAATATAAAATAAAATAAGAATTACTTCCCATCTATCCTCATTTAGAATAATCTGGAAGGATGTACTCCACAAAAATTAAGTAATGGAGCAAAAAAGAGAATGACTAGGGATCCAAGAAGTGGGTTCAACATAGGAGAAAGTTAAGGGATTTCCCCAAATGACAGAAAAATGAGGTGTCAAAATGATAGCTCTGTAACAGGTCTGGGCCATGCTAAGTCCTGATTGGCGTAGGAGGGTAGGAGAAGAAAGCAGCCAGTGAAAAGAAATTGAAGAGAGAATTTTTCTGATGTGTTGACCACGGAGCATTAGAGGATATTGGCAATAGGTAAATGGAAAATGGAGTACAAAATGCTGCTTTAATGAGGCAATCATCATATTCCCCTTCACTCCTCATACACATACACAAAAGAATTGAAAAGAAAAGGGAAAAATATCACACAGTACCACCTGGATCTGGAGTGATAAATGTTTAACTAGTCATAATATAAACACTGAGTATTGATTTGGATGGGGAAAAAAAGTGATACAACTACCTTGGTAAGGTGAGCAATGAGAAAATGAGGCGCGGTGAGAGAGTTAACTCCTCTTCTACCCATGATTATGGAAAATCAATAGGTAGCAGCGAAACTAATGAGTAAAAGTGTCAGTTTAAACCCACTATTTTGAAACATTAAGATAAACAGAAAAATGGAAAGTAGTCGCCTCAGGGAACAAGCTTAAAAATTTGTGGAAAAGGATTTCTGTTTTTGGTTATTGACCTTTTAGTATTGATTAACTCTTAAAATACATTAATATAATAGTTATTTTTTTTAAGATAAAAAGGTTAAAGCAATGTTTTAAAAGAGATAAAGAGAGTTTTTACTAGATGGTTTTATGGGGGGGGTTATATATAACTTACTTGAACAAAGCTTTCTTCTGTTATTTGAGCTATTTCAACTATTATTTCAGCTATGTTATTTGTCTATTTCAAATACAGTAAGAAAATGCAGTAAACTTTTTCATTCATCCTGATACCAAACCCCAAAAGAAAATTATAGAAAATTTTAGTTATGAATATATATACACAAATTTGAAATAAAATATTAACAAATTCAATCTGGAATTATACTATATACCAATAATGTAATATAAGATGATTCAACACCAGTATTTGATGTTGTTTATTGCATGTAAACTTTAAAGAAAAAATAATTATAACCACACAAAGAAAATGTGTTCATTAAAATTCAGCAACCCATTCTTAATTTAAAAATAAGTAAAATAAGATTTTCTAAACAGAATAAAGAATATTTTTCAGTAACAGATAGCAAATGTATTAAATGTATATTGCTGTGAAATCAGAAATTGGGTCAGGGATATCATTTAACTAATATTATTATTATTTAGCATTTAGGGGTACTAGCTAATTCAACAAGACAAGAAAAAAGTATTACAAACATAGAAAAGCTAGAGAAAATAAATTATTATTTGTATCTATTATTATTTGTATCTAGAAAATCTAAAAGACTGAACATCTATTAATATTAATGAGATGGTTTATAAGGTAGTATTCAGAGACAAGTCTCCATGAGTTTCACGTTTCTGCGTGTCTTACAATCAGAGGTACTGCCATGTTTTGTTCAAGATTATCTTTTGAAAGATGGATGTACAGCAAGGAAGACAAAGATGGTATCTCTTTCTGGAGCAGAGAGCAGGTTTGCTTACCATTAAGTAAAATAAAAATAACATCTCTCTCCAGAGCAGAGTTCAGGCAGGGTTGCTTGCTGTTCATTATAAAAATGGGGGTTCCCTACACTCAAGGTTGCTCCTCCGTGATACAAACCATCAGTGTTCTCAGTGATGACAACACTGCAAGAAACAGAGAGCAGGAGACCAGTCATCAGGACACCCAACAAGGCATGTCTTTCTCCCTATTACTAAAGATGTTTCAACAAACCTCAAATGTGAAACAGATAAAGCAAGGATCTGACAGGGAACCTCTAACTAAAACATGAGCAGGTAGCAAGAATCTAGCAATTTATAAAAACTGGCTCCAATAAGGGAGACATCAATTTCAAAAAAGTGAAAAAGTACACCCAAGAAAACATTTTGTAAGGCAAACAGAACAGGCTTTTA
This sequence comes from Craseonycteris thonglongyai, assembly GCA_004027555.1. Classification (NCBI taxonomy): domain Eukaryota; kingdom Metazoa; phylum Chordata; class Mammalia; order Chiroptera; family Craseonycteridae; genus Craseonycteris; species Craseonycteris thonglongyai. The sequence goes on along the minus strand of PVKE010003655.1, from coordinate 13,679 downwards.
GAACAGACATACAGGAGAGCCTCATATTTGAGATACTATTTTATTTTTAATCAAGTAATGTGGATTAAATTTAACACTTGATCATGAAAAGATAAAGTTCAATTGGGCTCAGTAATTAGATGATTAGTGGAAGAGAAAATTATGAGTAGGAAAATTGGACCAAAAATTTATTTCAGAATGCCAAATAAAAGGATTAAGAGATTAAAATTATAAAGAGGCAAGAGACATAAAAGATAGGTCTAGAAGGCTAAATTCGTATCTCCTATGAGACCTGAAAAAAAAGAAAAAATAAATAAAAAAGATAATTATTCTAAGAAATAATGAAGAAAATTGGCCCACTACTGATGAAATAAAATAAATCCTAAAGTGAACGTAATTTATCTAGTCTTGATAATTCAATTTATCACAGGCACACACATGAATAGACATATCACCATTGAATTTCAGGATTATGAGTAAATAGAAAATCCTAAATGCTTGAAGGAAGATTAAAAAGTACACACAAAAAGAAAAGAAAGAAAGAAAATTTTAAATGATACTGTCTTATCATCAATATGAGAAAATAATAAATAGGGACTCCAAACTTCTAGGAAAAATAACTTAGAATCTAGGAATCTGCACACGGACAAGTTGTTAATCATGTGTGAAAGTAAATAATGATATTTTTGGGTTTTCAAGCATTCATAAACTATATACTTGATATGTTCTGAAATAATTATTTGGTAATATAGTCTAGAAAAGAATTTTTCCAGGAGGCAGATGCAATATAATTATATTGATAAAGGAGAGAAGCAACACCAACTTCAATATAAGAAAAAACCTTTAAAACAGGTAACTAGAAAAATAATGAATGATTTTCCAATTTTTACAGCATTTATTAGAAATATAGTGCAAATTTAAATAAGTGAGTTCAGCTATTAAGAACCCAGGGAAACCATGCAAAATGGTTAGTTTTGACTTTACCCAGTAATTTCAACTTAAAAGTATCATTACAAACTCATGATACATTTATTTAAAAACATTTTCTAGATCTTTGCACTAAAAAGGCCCAGAAACAACGATCAACTTATTTGCAAAGAGCATCCCTAATTCCAAGACTATGATCTCTAAATTTATTTTTCATTAAAAAGAAGCAGGGTTCCTTAGACAGATAGCTGGAAATATACAATGTGAGGGGCAGGAAATATACAAGGCGAGAGACCCTTGTCTACTAGGAAGAGGAAAGTTATCAAAAGCCATAAAGGTCATGTCAAAAGGATTTATACTCCAACTTGGATAAGTTTCTTCTGGCTAAAGGTGGGACAATTAGAGCATCAATATAATAAAGACTACCATCAATTGAAATACATCAGCTATGTTTAAAACTATAAACTTACAATATTTTTTAAAGCTCACTGTTTACATTCACAAACTCATTACTTTGGAAACTGGTAAATAAAGAGACAGCATTAAATATTTATCCTGCGTTTTCTATACAATCTAACCTCGGGGCATTCATCTGGGATCACCAAGCCTATCAACACCAGCTGGTAACATCATATACAGAGAAGGACCAGCACGAATGGAAGAAAACACCACTCTAAAATAGACAAACCAAAGTGAAAAAATAAATCAGATAAAATAAAACTGTGTTTGATCAAGACCTTAGATCTTACTGCAGTCTACAGGCTATACAAGTGAGAAACGTTAAAATAGAAATGTAATTAGCAAAATCCAAAATAGGGAAAGCCGGGATGGCTCAGCGGGTTAAGCACTCGCTTTGAAGCCCGGAGTATGGAGGATCGAATCCCGGCTCTGGCCCAGGCGGACCCACATGCTGAACTGGGGTGTGCCCCCAATTAGTTAAAAAAAAAAAAAAGAATTTCAGACCAGGGTCGCCCTGAGTTACTGACGGCGCCACGATGTTGAGCAGGTTCCTGGGCCCGCGCTACCGCGAGCTGGCCAAGAACTGGATTCCCAGGGCAGGCATGTGGGGCACTGTGGGGCTGGTGTGGGCCACTGACTAGCGGCTGATTCTGGACTGAGTGCCCTACATCAACGGCAAGTTTAAGAAGAACAGCTAAACAGACCCTCCTCGGACCCCTCTGGTGACTGGTGGTGAAGCCTGCTGCATTTGGAACAGACTGGGCCCTCAGCATAGACCTCAAGGAGATTCACAGTGTGGCTTAGGACTTTCTATAGTTTCTGAAAATAACTGATGTATAAATGCACACAGCACTAACCTTCACTCTGAAACCTGAAAAAAAAAAAAAAGATCTTAGATCTTACTGCAGTCCACAGGCTATACAAGTGAGAAACGTTAAAATAGAAATGTAATTAGCAAAATCCAAAATGTGAGAAGCTCTATAGTACAAATCATGGAGGTTGTTTAACGGATAAATTGCAGAGAAAAAGAGGGAAAGAGAGAGAGAACCCATGGATTAAATATTTAAGCTACAGGTCAAGCAATTGCAATGATGGATTTATTTAGATCCTAATTCAAACTGAGTGTGTGTGCATGTGTACGTGTGTGTGTGTGTGTGTGCTCACAAGCTTGTGAGATACTCTGAAAATGCTGTTAATATTTTATAGTAATAAACTCATCAATATTTAGGTGTGATGGTATGTTGCTAGGTATTTTTAATGTAACAGTTGTTAAAGATATATACCGTACTAAAATATAATATTTGTATTTGAAATGATATGATACCTAGAATTTGCTTCCAATAATCTGGGGAGTATTGTTAAGGGGAACACAGGTAGGGTGTGAATGAAACAAGATCATCCATGTTGATAATTGTTGAAACTGGGTGACAGACACCTTATATTCATTAAATATTATATTTACTTTTGTGTGTTTGACATTTTTTCCCAGTAAAAAGTTATATAAAACTGCATTTGGAAAAACTGGAAAGCACAAAGAAGATAAAATATTTTTTAAAACACAAAGAAAACATTAGGAGTGAAAGGGAGAACCATATAAGGGCGATCTTTCTTAAACTAGAGGAAAGAATGTGTACAATAAACATGTAAAGATTTCTCAAAAATGACTCAAGAATAAAACCTTAAGGAGACCATCTTTATTGAAGGAATTAAAACTGGAGATAAAGATATAAGCCCTGGAACTTCAAGTCATGAGTAACTTTTTGGTAGAGTTTTTCTAACAAATTTTCAAAGAACAAAACTTTTCATCTTATACAATCTTTTCTAAATCAAAGAAAAAATACACAATGTCCCAAATCAGTAACTCTCCTACTATAAATGTTCTGCATCATAAAACATTAGGACTCCAGCTAAACCAAAGAAAAGGCCGCGGGACTACTATTCAGCAGTATATTAAAGTTTTTACAAGAAAAACAACCCAAAGGCATAAATATCAGAAGGAAAGAAGAAGAAGCATCATGGCTTGACAATGATTGGAAAATTTTGTAAAATCAACTGTCAAACAATTAGAATAGGGTTTAGAAATACAGACAATTGAAAATTCTCATAGTCAAATAAACATCTTCTCACTGAGGGCTAAAACTGGAGAGGTGGGGAGAAATAACTACTTGCAACACTGCAGATGGATTGAGTTGTGTCAAGAAGTATGTGGTTCTTACTAATGCAAAAAAAAAAAGAACCCAATCTTTTTATTTAAAAACAAGGCATTTGGTGATGTCAAAAATGAAAACTAAAGAAGTCCAGAGCTGAAGAAAAAGAAAAGAAAAGAAAGAAAAAAAAGAAACTTTGGTGACTTTGATAAGTTTATTGGTATATATTTACAGCATATTAAACTGGTATCCCTTTTTGAAAATCAGGGCTGTGTTTAATTTTTTTTTCTTCTTCTTCTTTTACCTATTCTCCTTCTACCATAAACTGAGCAAATGGTTGGCGTTGCCTAAACTGAGCCCATAGACACTTGGCAATTGGTTTTCTCCATTGCTCCTCCATTGATAGTAATTTTCAAATTCTCCCCCAAGAGGTGGGTTGGAAAGATGGGGGGGGGAGTAGGGAGGGGGAATCAAACGTATGGTGATAGAAAGTGAGCTGATTCTGGGTGGTGAGCACATAATGCGATGTATAGACAATGTCATGTAGAATTGTACACCTGGAAACAATGTAATTGATATCAATTAATGTCACCCAATAAATTTAACAACAAAAAATCTCCCACAAGGCTTCTAATAACCAGGTATCTCTAAGAGACAGAGGAAAGTTCTAAGATTTTGCCACAATAACACAATATCTTTGGGGCTTATATTTTACTCAAAGTTCATTCAAATTCTGTATTTTTTTTTTTACATTTATGTTACTATAAAATTAATTACCTAAAGTACTCAAAAAAGGTCCCCCCAAAACTGTAATTTAAAGGACAGAGAAAACTTGCCACATTAATCCTGTAGCTTCCTGCACCCAGTTTGCAAAACCCAGGGTTGGAAATCCTACTTTTGTTCTCAGAGCTCAACCTCTTTTATCAAACAGTATATTCCTGTCCCCTCCCCCCCCCCACCCCCACACCCTACCCCCAAGGTTCTTCCTTTTCCTTATCTCCTCTTTCTAAATGTTTTTTAAATTGGTCTTAAATAAATGTTTGTTGGGTTTAATTTAGCAAAATTTCTTTTCCTTGCTATTAGTAATCCCAACAGCCCGATAATCCCTGCCTGTTCGAAATGAGAAGATATAATTAGTCTAAATTTTTACCACTGTTTGGCTTTTTAGTTTTTTTCTTGCAGAAACAACTTCATCTATAGCTAATTGAATGGTAAGCCGAGATAGAACTTGAATCCCCTCACTTACAATCAAATGCTCTTTGTACAACATCAAATTTGCCTCCAAAATCATTTTAAATGGTAAGAAGAAAGCATGGCATAGTGAAAAAGAGCCATAACTTGACCATCTCTGGACAATGGATGCAGAAGGAAATTAAGAGCTCATAGAATTGACAGGAAGACTGGGGAGCCAAGTTTGAGAATAAGAAAGGGGAAGGATGTCCCAGGTCAGCTACCTCTCAGGGCACCACCCTGTGGCAGGTCTTCGCCTGAAAGAACGTCTGTGCCAACCACTTTCAGTCAGCCATGTTCCAAAGAAGGAGCATGGCTGGTCTGGGGGCATCGTACAGGTACTCAGCTAGCAGAAGACGATGCACCCGAGGCAGGCTCCTAACCCAGAGCATCCAATGGGGAAGAGGCAACTCCCCATAAAGAAATAAGTGCTGTTAACAAGATGGAGATTAAAAGGTTCTGTGACACACACACATGCACACACACACACACACACACACACACAACTCACCCCATCTATCTCACCAAGTTTCTGCAATTAGGGAATTAGGTGATTTCTGTAGAAATGCTTTGTGAACTATGACAAGCTCTCCAAAGGTGTTATGATTGTCGCTTTTGAAGGCATTTTTACAATTCCATTTAATACTTTGTCTCTAAAGGTCTATATTTCTGGCTCACTAAAGAAAGAAATGCGATCCCATGAAGAAGAAAATTTTAGTTGACATTTCTCAGATCAGACCCTATAAATATTTTAACCCAGGTAGGCTCTGAATACCACCACCTGAAGGGTCATTGCACACATAATGCCTCACAACTAACATTCTACAGGTAAGAGATTCGTCAACTAAGGTCACATCAGTTTTAGTTACAGACATATTTGTAAATGGCATTGAAAAATGACTTGAATTATAAGCCAAATTTTGCTCTATAACAAAGCATATTAAACAAAGTGTATATTCGTCGTCCATCATTCATCATGAATTTCTGGGTGATGACTGAAAGGGCCTAGCAGGAAATGAGTCAATATTCCCCCTTCAGAAAGGAAAGAGTAAAACAACCCGTGTTTGTCTTTGATATTCTATTTCCACTAGAACAAATTACCACAAATTTAGTTGCTTAAAGTTATACCCATTTATTATCTCAAGGTTTGGTAGTCAGAAGCTTGGGTTGAATTGTCTGGTTTCTTGACAGCAGGTTTCACAAGGCCAAAACCAAGGTGTCCACGGGCCAGGTTCTTATTAGGATGCTCTAAAAAGCATCTACTTGCACATTGATTCAGGTGGTAGGCAGAATCCAGTTCCTTGGGGTTGTAGGACTGAAGTTCCTGCTTCCTTGCTGATGGTCAGCTGGGATTCAGTCTCAACACCGAGAGGCCTCCTTCAGCCCTTGCATAAAGCTCCCTATATCTCAGAAGCAGAAACTGTAGATACAAGCCTCATGGTTAGAATCTTCCCAGTTAACTTTTTTCCCCCTTATCTCTCTGGCTCCCTCTCTCCTCTGCCTTCCTCTTCCACCTTTAAAGTCTCATGTTACTACAGTAGACCTACTTGGAGAATAAAAGATCCTCTTTCTTGAGGTTAGCTAATTAGTAACCTTAATTCTGTCTGCAAAGTGCCTTTGCAATAGCACCAACTTAGTGTTTGAATATTTAGGAATGAGAATCTCGGGGGAACATCTTCAGAATTTTGCCCACCACAGTATGTCACTATTTAGAGTACTTTAAAAATTGGAGTGATAAAAGCCATTAAATTTCTACAAAGCATCACAAGTGAGTAACTCAGGATGTTTGGTTAATGAATCATAGTCACAATTGACCCAAAATTGTTTACAATTTTCAAAGGCCATCATGAGATAGTTATTATAATTTAAAGTCTGAAGCTGGATCAGAAATTGGTATGACCAGTGCTGAAAAAGTTTCAAATATCTCTGTTTCTAATATATAAGATACTTAGAGATTTCAAATATACATAGTCAGTCAGAACTAATACCTATTTCTTAATTACTAGCTTATCTCCAAATTCCCTTTTGATTAGGTTTTATAAGATATAGCTTCCAAGGATGAGTATATTCAATATCTTTAAAACACAAATTCAATTTTATTGAAAACCAGTCTAAGCAACAATTAGCACATATGAAAGAAACTTGATTCCTCATTTATCCAAAATGGAATCCTCAATACAGTTACAAACACACAGATTAGTCACTAAATCAGCAAATATTTATTAGCAACCCGTGATGTGAACAGTACTATTTCTAAGCACTTTGGATTATATAGTATATAGAAACAGACTGAGAAATTATTCCTGCCATAAAAATAAATTTTTAGAAGGCAGAAAAATATATGGTCAACATGAGTGTGTGTTCAAATACATGCCATGACTTTAAAATGAGTTAAGAAGGGTGCTAGGGAACGTTACTATAGGTGGCAAAAGAAAAATGTTTCATAGGAAGAATTTTTTTGAGTAGGTAAATCCACAAATGATGCTGAGAGGGATGAATTCTAGCCCTGCTGATCGATGGTTGATTTTTTGTATGTTGAGGGTTTATTGAAAAGAGAAGAGCCATGGGGAGGGAGACAGCCACGTCTGATTTATAACTCCTTGCGAGCTAGCAGGAGAAGGAGCTTGTACGATGGAAAACTTTCAGGGCTATTATTAGGAGATTGAATTTGATTCAGAAGACAGTGGGACTCTCTGACAGAACTGGGAAAAACAGAGAGATATAATCAAGGCAACAGGCCTGAAATAGAGATTAATCGCACAGTGCAAAATAACTTCAGAAAACTGGACTCCAAAAACAGCAGGGAAGAAGATAGAATAATCTAGTAACAATTTGCCAGCAGTCAAGGGATTCTGCTGTGGTGATGGTGGCAAATGATTTGATGGCTCTAAGTGAAAATGGTGAAAGTGGATGGGCCTAGAAAGGTAGAGATGACATCGGAACGCGGTGCTAGAAAAACATCATGATTACCCTGTGGTTTCAGGGATGCTTATTTTGTCAGATGCTCAATAACTTTTACTAACTGAGACGAGATCCATCTGTTCATTCGACAGGCCCAACATATAAAAGGTGTCAGCACTGTTGCCTTCCTATCTATGATCCACATTTTCTTATTAAAAAAAAACTGCTTCCCATGTATAATTCACACTTCTCATAATGAGGCCACATGGAATCAGACACGTCTTCACAAAGTAGGTGACCGCTATACTGAGACCAAAGGATGGATAGAAGTTACTGCTCAGTGATGAGGTAATCAGATCTGGCTTATTAGACTAATCCTGCAGGCTGAACAGTGTCCAGAAACGAGGATGCCTGGGTTGTTGGTAGCTGGATGACCTAAGAAGTATAATCAAGGAAAAGAGTGATGGCAAATTGAATGATGGTAGCAGCAGAGAGCATGGGGAGAGGGAATTAAAACAAGAGATGTCCAGGGAAGAGAAGTTAAATACAACGTGATTGACTAAAAATGGGGAAACAGTGAGGGAAAGGGAATTACAGTATTGAGAACAAGCCCCAGGTTTCTGGATTTAACTACTGAGGTCAGTTTTGTTAGAGAGAAAGTTTGGAGCTAAAATAATGAGTTTCAGAAACATTGGATTTGCGATGTCTGTGAGATATACAAGGGGAACTGTCTCAGTTGGCAACTGGTACGGTGGGCAGTTGGCCATAATGGAGTGAGAATCCCAGATCTTGAGTGTAGGGACTGTGATTGATGTCAAAGGCGTGAATGCAATCACACCCATGGTAAGCAAGAAGAGATGAGAACCCAGACAGAATCCCAAGGGACTAGTATCTAATCATGCTGTCTCCCATCAGGACATGCGGGAGCTCCAGGAAGGACAATGGCTTCCTCAGAGCAGGCGTCAGAGGCTTCCTCGTATGGCTTTCCTGAGGTTCTCAGCAAATGAAGCCAGAATTAGTTAATGCATTCGTTCAGCACCAACATTTGTCCCAGACACCATACGAAGCCCTAGCAAACATGCTCAAAACTCCTAAACTGCAGATGAGCCTCCAGAGTGTTTTCTTCAAGATCCATTTTATGAGGCTGTCGGGTGATCTCACAGGCAGCCCTGATCGGAAGTTCTATTTGGGACAGATATTCTTAAAGGCCATTCTGAACAATAAGAGAGCCCCATGGTGGGCATAAAGTTGCAATGTACTTCAAGGCATATTTTGAAGCTCATTTATCAGGAGACAGTTGTTATTTAATGTTTACCATTCTGTGTAGGGTTCTTTGGGCAAAGGCAGCTGATTGGTAATATATTGTCTCTTAAGAGATGTCTAGGCCACCTTTTCTCTTCCATATTCTGTGGTGCTGAACTCTGGGTCTCAGCCAAATATTTCACCAGAAATGTTTCTTTTGAGAGCATGGGAGCCCTAAGCACAGACACCCCACAGTCTGCCTGGGAGTCATTGCATTATCACTATTGTTGAGGGACAGTATGAGTTAATCTCTACATAATTCAATGGCAGTTTATTATCCATACATGTAATGTGACAAGCATATGGATATTATTTCTCTCATAGCAAATCTCAGGTGTGTGGAGTGTCTTTACAAAACACGTACAGACACAAGAGCTCTTTTGGTCCTCACAGGAACATGGTAATACTGCCTCTCTAGAAAACTGACTGCAAAGGCCACCCGGCTAGCAGGTGGCAGAGAGAGAGAGAGCCTGCTTCTAGATATTTAGAACTCAAATCAATTATTTTCTTAACTACACAAATATTTTAGGCACCCAACAATGTCATTTTCAACAGTAACCATATTTTTCTAATTTGGGGTATAGATTTTTTCCCCTTCTTTTATGTGTTTCTAATCCTTCTTCCTGGCCTTGTTTATTAATCTTTGATGTGGTTTAATTATGTTTGCTCTAAATCACTTTTTGAAATAGGCAGGGTATCATAAATAAATTAATAAATAGGCAGACACATAAATAGATTATAAATCTGAGGCTTGCTGATTCCCCTGACAATAACAAAATTCAAATCATTTTTAGGTGACAAAGGGAGAAAGCAAAAACTATAGATATGAAACATATTTTAACACATTCTCAATAAGGCACTTACTCGTTTCTGCTAATGAAGACAGCTTCCCAATTAAAATTAATCCTAATCAAGAAAATCGTCTGCACTGCTTCTGCTTGTAACTCCAAGCCCAGGGGATCCATCCATCTTCTCTCTCTATTCAGAAACACTTTAGTGAAATTATTTGGAGGGTATAGTGAAACCATAATTTCAAAAGAGAAGAAGGAGGAAGGTTCGAAGACAGAGGCAAGGTAGAGATTCGGTGGGAATATTAACACCAAGCCTCCACCCACCAATAAGACAAACTATTCACTCACCCAAAATCACTCTCCTTTCCTACAACATATGTCTTGCTATATGTCCCATCTCATTTCACTTATTTTCACAATCAAAAATTCTACCACTTACAGAATATCTGTGTTAGGCAATACTTCATGTTTATAAATGCAAATATTTCTGGGATTCATTCTTTCAATGAATATTGATCAAAACCTATTATATGCCAGGCGCTATACTAATAACTGAAAACGTAGCAACAAAAAATAAAATAAAATAATCAACACATTTGGGGATACTGGTTTGCAATTATTAAAAATTATTTAAGTTGATTTGCTTTTTCTTTGCTGGCATTCATGTGAAATTGCTTTCACTGAGGAATAAGAAAGCCGTGGTTTGGGAGCATGATTGTTTTACCGTGATTGCGTCTGAGCTAGTTTTCAGTGTATTGCCTCTTGGCTCCAAATTCACCTTTCACCCTCCTTGGGCTATGATGAGGGACTGGACTCAGTTTCTCCTTTATAATGACCATGACGCTAAGCTGAGTCAGGAGGAAGCACTCAAGTGATATGAAAGGATAGGGGCTCCCTACCCTGGTCTGTGTTGCACGTTTCTTGTTATTTTGTCGTTGCTTCGATAGTGTTGTGGGTAGGTGTGAGACATCTTGTACTACTCTGCCTTATAGCTCACAGTCCCTGGTGACCTCACGGCCCTAGGCTGGGTCCAGGGCAATGCAAACACCACGTACTCCCAGCCCCATCTCCCCAACAGCACTCCAGCTCCTCCTGTATACCTGCCCAGCAACCCTGGCTTGTCTACACTTCAGAGAGTTAGAGTACTCTTGACCTTCACAGACCCCCAGACACTGCTCCCTGGTTTCCTAGTGACTGGACCAGTTCTGGCCTGGGAAATCCAGAAAGTGCCCTTACCACCCAGTTGCATTGAGTATTTCTTCTTAAAAACATGCACACTGGTATCAATGTTTACTTAGTATGTTTGGGTTTGAGCAGTAATAAATAATCGCACTTCTGAATGACAACAGTCCATAACTGATTTGAATTCTTTCAAGAAACCTGCCTCCTTCCGTACAGCCACGTGATCAGACTATTGTGACATGGTCACAGCTCCCCCGGGTTCCAACTCACTTGTTCACACATGCTTGGCAGACTTTTGGAGCATGCTTATAAGTTTTCCATTTTTCATAATAAGTAAATAAAGAGTAATGACAGTAATAAAATGATTATCTCCTGCATCTGTTTTGTCACCAAGTTCTATAGCTGCTGCTCTCTCTCCATTCTTGAGTTCAATCCTTCTTTATCCACAACCACTGGCCGATTTCAGATTCTAGTCTTCAGTTCCTAGACTATTTCAAAAGCCTCCTATGGTATTCCCTTGCATCCAGCCCTCTTGCAGCCAGCACCATCTTACTATAATTGAAGTCTAGGTATGTCATCACCAGCTTATATTCTATGATTATTCATAGCCAAAAGGATTAATCCCAAACCTTTTGGCATGTGTCTGAGGCCCCATCTACCTTCCCATTAGTACCTCCTGCTTCTCTTTCAGAAGCTTCCTATGCCTCACAATGAAATATTCCACCACATTGGCTTCTGCGTGCTTGCCCACATACAGGCTATTTTCTGTCTGGGATAACCATATAATCTAGTGTCAAGGCAAGCCAGCAACTAGCAGTGTATCTACTTAATATTAATTTAGAGAAAGACTGAAAGCTTTGTGGGGTAAGAGCTCATCCAAATAACCATCTAGCTGTTAAGCGGACCCATCTCCCAGGAAGCCACTTAGTGACCATCTGTTGTGACATGAGCATAGCCCTTGGGAATCCTTCGTCTCTTCTCCAGTCAGCTTTTCATAGCATTCTTTACAACTACAATCAGCGTTCTCCCTGGGAAGGGTGATAACAAACACAATCTCACCAACTTTTAATTGTCAAGTGATGTTTAAGCACCCCATATAGAGTGGCACCCTCAAAGGCTGCCCATCTGATCAACCCCCTTATCTACAGTCACAAGTCTTGACTCATCCTTCAAGGTTCAATTAACACATCCCTACCCAACCCCAACTCTCTTGCAGAATTAAAGACACTTTAAAAGCACCGTGCTATCACCAACGCTTTAGGGTTTCTAGCCTAAGTGTTTTTCAAACATCTTTTTCCTTACTATTATATACTATTACCCATGTCTTAGGAAATCTGTCATATAGGAAGCAAATGGCAGAGTTGAGACTCAAAGCCCAGCAGACAAGTGGCAGAGTCCTTGCTCTCAGCCTTAGCTGTATGTTTAGTTGCTTTTCCGCTCTATTGCCAGTGCCTCTCATGATTATTTCTACTATAGCAGGCAGCCGATCATGTATGGTGTTTGTTTACATTTTGGTTGTCCCTGTAGATTTTGAGGTCCCTATAAGTAGGGCTCTTACAGATACATGTATATCTCTAAGAACTTGTTTGGACTCAGTACATAATAGGCATTTTCTAAATAATTTCGGAGTCATTAATTAATCAATCAGCTATCACAATTATGTAAAGTGTTTGGATCTCTACGTTAAGAATTCAAAGACAGATACCCTACATATACTAAAGAAGTTCCAGTTCACATGGAATAATTGAGAAGAATAGAGTATTTGGTAACTTATGTTCTTAGGATCGATGACTGGATAAAGAAGATGTGGTACATGCATATGATGGAATCTTGCTCAGCCATAAGAAAAGATGAAATACTGCCATTTGCAACAACATGGATGGACCTTGAGATCATCATGCTAAGCAAAGTAAGTTAAATGGAAAAGTCAAGAACCATATAAAACTGAAAGCAACAAATAAACAAGACAAACAAAAACTCATGGGCACAGACAACAGTATGGTGGTTACCAGAGGCAAAGAGAAATGAGAAAAGGGGTAAAAAAGGGTAAAAGGAGGTCACATACAGGGGGATGGAGGAAGATTTGACTTTGGACTGTGAACACACAATGCAATATACAGATGATGTATTATAGAGTTGTACACTTGAAACATTTTATTAACTAATGTATCTCAATAAATTTAATAAAAATTTTAAAAATCAAAACAAATGGTTAACTATACTTGCTAACATTAAATTCTATTACCAAGCTGTACGTGCAATAAAAGGATATTTTCAAAAGCAACATTTATAGTGTAGCCTATAAAAGCATATTAGTAAGAAAATGTATTCAGTGTCATCAATATGATGAAAAAGGTCAAGATGGTTTTCTAATAATCACTTCTAAAAATATTACTAAACATGAGAATAATTAAGGCCAACCAGGGAGATAAAAACCTTCAGATTCAAAATGTGGAGAAATGTCAGAGGGTGTGAAACCATTGTTTTAATTTTTTCTCAATTGTAATTCATTTTGTGCCTCCAAGTACAATATGAATTATTTACCAAAATTAGCTGTAATCACTTACAGAAACAAGTACAAGCAGATTCACACATAAACCTGTATAGTTGCTTTATTTGCATGGAAACTGTGCTAATGTCTAATTAGAAAGGTAACTATAAAGTAAACAATGCTTAATGTTGCAAAAAATCCCCACTCCCTTTCTTCTTATAAGTTAAAACAGAGATTAGGAGAAAAGAACCAGTGGTACAAGGAAAAAAA